>JAGDQP010001926.1:0-43364 GCA_022664845.1 Lepisma saccharinum
GCCGTATGGATATATCAGCGGATTTAGCACTTCAGTTAAATACCTATATGCTCAAAAACACTGCCAAACTTCCATTGACACGTGTGGAAACACGTGTGCATACCATCCCTCAAAACGTATCGACGTACACACTCTCTAATGTATTTTTGGGTAACGTTCCCAAAGGTCTTGTAATTGGGTTCCTCGCAAATACGGCATTCAATGGTCAATACAATGAGAATCCCTTCCAATTCCAACACTTTGATCTAAATCAACTTCAGGTGCAAGTAGGTTCAAAATCATATCCTCCCACGGCATTGACACCAGACTTTGCAAACAATTTGTTCTTACCGTGTTACCATACCTTGTTTTCCGGTACTGGCATATTTCACCAGAATGAAGGACATACTATTACCTTTCACGAATATCCTAATGGATATACATTGTATGCATTTATACTGTCTCCAACAAGTACTCTTGACGATACAACATGGGATGTTGTTAAGGATTCTCCTGTTAATATTAAAATTGGTTTTACTGAACGTTTAGCACAATCCATCACCTGTGTTGTCTATGCCCAGTTTGATTCCCTGATCCAAATCGATAAGGACCGTAATATTTACACCGATAATACGCTTTAATGTGTCAGCAATAGTATAAAAGGTTGTGTATACTGGTACCTTCTCTCAGTAGTGAGTAGGCAACAGCATGCGTGCGATAATTCATTTCTCTGCCTTTGACCAAACCGGCGATGAGGATTACATCGTCAAAGAAGTAGCCATTGTAAGTCCCGATGCTAATACCATGCAAAATTGGGTATTCCAAGCTCCCTTTGATCTCAGTGAACTCCCACTCACCATTCAGTTGGATAATGATTACCTAGCCACACACGTATTTGGTATTGACTGGTCCGATGGTGATGTTTCATACAGTGAATTACAACGTATCCTTGTTAAGTATACAAAATGCATTGATACTCTGTACACGCATGGAGAGCGTAGACAGAGGTACCTACAACAGCTTCTAGGTCGCACCGTTGTTAACCTCGAGGATGTGCAGTGTCCCAAAGCCATTCAATTGTTATTTCCTGCCAGTCATTGTGCTCATTACCAGCACCAGTTTCCAACATTTCGCTGTGCATTGTACGAGGCTCAGTGTTATGCTAAATATCTACAGTACCATGATTTAGCACAATACATCTCCCACGAACCATCATGTGTATATAACCCCTCCCCCATTACTCCTAGCTCCAGTGTACGTACAGTACATGATGATGATGATGATGAGTGTACCTCCACATGACTATGTGGAACAGTGACCTACTAGACGTGGTGTTGCGCGATTGCCGTACAGCATCCGTATTAAGTGGCATTTATGCACTGGACACAATACCTGCAATCGTACAACCACCTGTTGCCTTAATTGTGAACCTAAGTCCTTCGTATCGTGAAGGTACACATTGGGTTACCTTGTATATTAATAGTCGACGACGGGGGTTTTACTTTGATCCGCTTGCTCAACCTCCGTCTAAACCACTTATTCATTTCCTCCAAAGAAACTGTAAAGTCTACCATGTCAATGACATTCAGTACCAAGCTGATCATTCCTTGTTATGTGGTATGTTTTGCATTGTATATCTGTACTTCAAAGTACGAAATGTAAATATTAATTCAAAATTGTTCACCACCAACCCAACATGGAATGATCAACTTGTACAAGAGTATGTCCGAAAAATAAAAAAGCAATCAAAATGTAAATTGTAACACCTTTTGTAGTAGAGTAGTTTAGTTGTAAGATCATATGTAGTACAGTAGTTTCATGTAATAAAAACTTTTTTTACCTCTAATCCTTTTGTGTTTTGGGTTTGATTTCAAGAAATGACAATCACCTTATATCCTGGTTGGTATATATTTATTGGTACTAAGACTACAAGTGTAATGTGGATATGTCATCCACCACCTTTGCTGATTGTAACTTCATCCAACACTGTAACTGTATGCAGGTTCGCAATGCGCATGCATACTCTTGCACTGGTTGATGATACGTACAGTTGGTAATATCAACTTTAAACTGTAATGTGCGCAACGCAGGACAGGCTTGATCTTCAAGGTTTGTTACATTCGCCAACTGGAAAATCTTACGTAAAACACTCATCTTCTCATTACCCTTACAGTAAAATATGGACCCTCTCTCACAACATTGCGCAACAAGATGGCGAACGTGTAATACACTAAACCCATTGGTTATATTCCACTCTAAACCGTGCAAATTATTAGTTAGCCAATCCACTTGACGCTGGTACCCTACAGCTAAATCCGAACGTTCACAGGGTAATTTTAACAGGCAATGCAATATTAGTGTAGCATCACACGCAACCAAACAAAATTCACGAATAATGTACTCGTTGCCGGAAATCTTAAAACCTTGAAAATCAATAATGTACTGCCGTGCGCACAATACACGTAAACCCACTGGGTTCAGCTGCTGCTGTTGTTCAAACACTAAAGGAATCAACTGTGCAATGCACTCTGGGTCCTTAATAAACTGATGCACTATGTTTAATAAAGGTCTCTTCAAAATATGAGTATGACCCTGGGCAACAAAAATGGAATAATATTCACCGAACAGTTCTGGATCGTTCATATGACTTGATACATGCTGTGCAATCACTGTACCCGTATTCCAAACGTACAGGCAATTGTGGGCCTTACGTAAATTACACTCGGTACATTGAATTGGGTTGGATTGTAAGTATGCACCAATGGTGGACAACACACATTTATCCAAAATAAAGTCGCCTTCACAACTAGCACACTGCGCCATACTACCACTATCCACTATGTACTCTAAGGATTATACTGAGAGACACTACAGACACACGTGGAGTACATATAGTATGAAAATATCACATAGTAAGGGTCCACTACAATACACAGATCACTTGGGCTTGAAGGGGGCTTCCATATCCTTGGACAACAACATATCCACCAATGCACCACGGTTTAGTTTCAGCATGCGTTGAAGACCCCAGTCGAACTTTTCCTTTAATGCTGCTGGAGCCGACTCGTGAGATTTCATGTACGTTGCAAACAAACCATCCACTGTCTTCGGGTCACGTAAAATGGTCTTTGTACGACCCCCAAACAATGTCGATATATCTTCAGGGGTGGCGTCCGGAAATAAATAGCCACCGCAATGACCGGTACAAATATGGTCACGTTGGCTCGGTTGATTCGTATAACATCCTATGCACAAAAGGCAATCGGAAAACTCATACTGATGAATACTTGCTACTATACACGGTTCATCCACCCACCGAGCAGAACACTTGCACGCAGCGGAAGACTTCTCCGCAGGTACGACTGGACTGACAACACTCGCAATAGCCTTGTTCATGCTTGAGGTGGTCATAGCAACTGATAATGACACCTGATCACCAACACACTTTAACCACAACCCCGCACATGCGCAAACGCAGCTACACATACCACCACAAATCCCCACCACTCCAGCGGTATCGCCCTTTACCATGTCAAACTAACACCTGTTGTCAAAAGTCATATGCTAAGCCGATTAAAACGTCACGTACGACCATATAGCATTTCCCAATGAATAGAAGGCATTAAACCAAGTAGGACAAAAACGGCAAAATTCCTTTGTTCAACAAAACATTGTAAAGTCTCCTATGCCCTAGTATATCGTCACCCACCATTGTAGCGGCACCGCTTTGTTCATGTCAAACCGACAGCACCTGTCAAAAGTGACGAGATAAGCCGATTAAAACGTCAAGCAGAACCATTTATCATCCTCACATCATTAATCTCTCCATTGTGTACAATAATCCTACATGACAGGTGAACATGGTCGTTTTGCGAACAATAGAGGCGGTATTACAAAGGGCACCCATAAAGTGTCTCCCTATCTACTTAGTTCCCTGACGCAAAAAGCCTACTGGCTATATACAAAAGGAGAGGATACAAAGATAGTTAAGCCAACAAGAGAAAACAGCGTAAAAAATAGCTATTCACTCCCTCAGAATTTCTTGTACCATGAAAAAAAAAGAAAGAAAAAAATATAAACAATCTGGCCGAGGAGAAATCCGCTGGCCCCCCTGCTCTTTCGACTTTCTCCTGGTTCAGCTGGAAAGATACTTTAGAAATACATACAAATATTCAAATGATTACAAAAACTGAGTACATAGGACTTAGAATATAGAACAACAAAACACTAACATAATTAAATACCTAAATATGCCCCGGCCGGGCTTTTTAAAATACCATTTACCTTATTAGCATATATATATACACAGAATATTATTAGTAATATATTTTTTTTTTACAAATTAAATGAATAACTACATATCATTAATTTACACATTTGTTAATGGGAAAAGGAGTTGCGGTACACAGTGCCACAACATGCTTATGGTAGAAAACGTTGTCGTATTTCTCATGTCCTCTTTTGTAGTTGATAAAATGAACACTCACTCTTGCTTCCCAAAGATGTTCACTTTTCGTCAAACCTAATTTATCCTTACCGTCATGTTTCCTAATTCATCCTTATCGTGTATTGTCCCGTTGTCCCGAAAAAAATAAGTATTTAAAATCCCGAATTTTGTCGAAAACCGCTGTATAGTTTAATTTGATAGGAGCATTTGAAGTAACTTTTATATTTGTTTTACTGTAGTGTTCCTGAATATTCGTAATTAATAAATAAGTGCACTCAACTAAATAATAATAACTTAGTTATAATTAATTATAAATTATTGTATTTTAAGAAATACATCATAACTAAGTTATTATGACAGCTCAAAATGAAGAGGGTACGAAATTTTAAAGTTATGAGGTTGGTGTTTTATGATAGTTATCAAAGACACTTGCGACTAGCGACAGGATGAGCACACGAGGCTGATCCATTCTTGCGCATGCGCATTACTCCTTAAAAGTAAATATCGATATTACTTCCAAGCAGGTGCTTCCAGTTGCCAATTAGGGTATTAGTAGCATGTCCGAAAGTTAATCCAAGGGACCCGGGATGAAACCCTGGTTTAGTTTTTCTTATTTTTTTTTTCTGAATGAAAATAACCTTTCTCTTTTTATATATATAAACGCATTAGGAAATTTAATAAAATTAGTGAACAAACGCATGTGGAGGTTAGGTTAGTCAGGTACGGTAGTTTTATTGCACACACGATTAACTCGTGTTTTCACAGTGTCCTGTTCCTGTCGCTAGTCATAAGTATCAAAGGCAAGGTAGTTTTGAGTAAAACCAGGATTACCAGATTAGTTTTTACCAGTGGAGGACAGTCAAGTTAAAAATGGAGGACAACAGCGATTTTTTTTTCTTCCAATGAAGTACAACTAAGCTAAAATTGGTAATAAACTATGCCCATCTTTCACTTAAAATCCGATCAAGAAAAATATGAAGAACAGAAACATTTCTTCTTACTTTCAAATTTCCGTTTTTACAGGGCAAGTTACGTAAAATTTTACATTTTTATTGTATCTTTCTAACAAGTAACAAAATTTAATGAAAATGGAAAGTGGTTACCAAATCCTGAACCTTTTTGCTTGATATTTCGGTAACGAACATTTTATTCAAATTTATAGTTTGGGTCACAGCCTCACAGGAGTACGAATATGTCCAATTCGGAACTTTTTAATCTGGTCACTACAGAATGGAGGACATTTCATGATATTTGGAAAAGGAGAGAGAGGACAGGATGAAAAAAGGAGGGCATATCCTACAAAAGGAGGACGTCTGATAACCCTATTAAAACACAAGTTTTAAAGTAAATTTATGGCCTGAATAAAAAAGAACTTTCGCTGGTTGAGCCTCAAAACACCCGCAAAAAAGTGGGTCTTAGATCCTAGTAAAAACAGTTGTTGGCAAGAATTGCAATATAAAAATTAATAGAAACGAGGGTTCTTCAGCGCATCTCCACTGTAAATGCTATTAATGTCCCAGAGGACAGGTTCCTGCTAGAGCCACCGGGGCTCTATACCCCAAGCGTATAATGATTACTCTGGTACAAATGTTGCAACGTTAATTTAACTTGTTTCCTGACCTCATACAATGATGAAATTTTGCACAGCGACATAAGTCGGGTGACAATACAACAGTCCATTGTAACTTTCATATATTTCTATATATGTATATATTTTAAAAACATATTTTAATATTTTGTTATTACAGACTTATTTATCCTAAAATGAATACTAACCTGCACCGCGGCTGGGTTTGGCTGGTTGCAGAACACTTTAGGATTTGGGCCACAAAATATTAGCTGGAGAAAAGTATGAACACCGAAATAACTCGATAAGAATAATAAATAAAATAAATTAAAACAAAAAAAGGAATTTAAAAAATAAATTAAAAAGGGATTTTAAAAACACGCGTTTTTAAGCAAAGAAAAATGAACTGAAACGTAAAAAATAATAAATTTATTCATCTGAAAATACAAGCGTGGGTGCGCTTAGATATTATGATTTTATGATAAGGTAAGCAAGAGCGCCCACGCTTTTATTTTCAAATTCATTAATTTATTATTTTTTACGTATTAGTCCATTTTTCTTTGCTTAAAAAACGTGTTTTTTAAAATCATTTTTTTTATTTCTGAGGTGGAAAAAGTAGAAGAGGCCTTAACAAGAGGGGGCCCACAAGGCGGAGTCCGGTGGACCTATCCTCTCTTGATCCTCACACAACCTCACTTTCCAACTTTGATCTCACCCTCAAGCGGAGAGGATGAGGGCATGTCGGGATGACGTTGAACACCAATGTAGCTCTCTATACCTAAAATTGTAACTCTGAGCGTTGGCTCTCCATTCGGGAAGTTCTGGGATTGATCCCAGCAGTCAGGCAACCTGACTGAGGTTTTCCAAGATATTTCCTCAATCGCACCAGGCTTGTGTCGGAATGAACCTTAGGCATAGTGACTGAAAACTAAACTGGGTGGCGCGATAGCACTTATAAGGACCTGTCAGACGGCTGTATTCCGTGCAAGTTATTAGAGGTTTACGTGGTCAGGACAACGCCTCTTTGTAGCCGTGTGTTTCATAACCACAGTCCGCTACTTCCTTTATTCAAGTAGCTGCCCAAATTGTCCTCACGATTCTGAGCTAACACCGACATTTTAAGCCACCAACCGGTACCCGATATCGCTAGCACAGAAGCCGAGCGCACTACTGACTAGGCTACGCAGGTGCCATAAATTAAGTTCAATCTCTATTGAATAAAATGATACAGGAATGGAGACTTTTCACTGGATACAGATAGATGCGAAGTAATTTCCAGTAAATCAAAATAATAATAATTAAGAAGAGGAAGAGGTAGAAGAAGAAGAAGAAGAAGAGAACGATATTATGTGATAGCATCATCACACCTTAAGAGCTTCGAATATTTGATGTAGTCCAAGATGATTGGAAGAATGTATCACAAAGAGGTTCTGAACGATATGTATGCTTCTTGAAGGCATTTCAACAGGAAAAAGAAGAAGAAGAAGAAGAAACCTTTAAAAGAAAAGGAGATCAAGTGAAGCAAAGAATGTTCCATCATTCGTAGGTGTGGCAGTCTTTTGGGTAAACCTTCCTTCTTTGATTGTCAAATATCTTTCTGTCGTTATCAAACGAAGCAAGATTGATTCTTGGTTTCCACAGCCCCGACCTTGGCATGGGAAGGCACTTAATGAAAAGTCCGTGTTTCTTGTCAACTGTAAAACAAAAAAAAACGTGCATTCCTATGCTGCAGCCGCCCAATTTTAAATATTTGTACTTGTATTGTAGGTTCCAACCGGTCGGTCAGTCGGGCTAGCTTCGAAATATTCTTGGCCTGTCGCCATTCTTATGATGTCGTTTGATGGACATGATGGGGATGATCTTGCTTGCTTGCTATCTGTTTTTCCTTTCTTTCTCTTTCCTGCCGGTATGGGCCTTTCTTTCTCTTTCCTGACGGTTTTTATCTTCTTCACCACTTCTGAAGATGTACACAATGAAGATGCGGTCATAATCGCCTTAGGGCGGAACCCGCATTTCTATGCCCCCCGTACATAGTATAGCCAAATAAACTTTAAATCTCTCTCTCTCTCTCTCTCTCTCTCTCTCTCTCTCTCTCACACACACACACACACACACACAAACTAATGCATGAAGTTTTACCAACGAGCTCTACTTAACGAAACTGGAGTAATCGACTAGGGTTGAAAGAGAGACTGTAACCTCGATTGCCTACTTCTAATCCAATATGAACCAAATTTTCAGTTCTAACTCAGTATTTTACGCTTATTAACGCTGTTCTTTTAGTTGGTAAACTTATGTTTATATGGGCCAGTCTAGTAACTTTGGACGACTCGCCTTTAGCTGTTAAAATCCACACCCATGACCCTGCCGGGACTCGAACCCGGAACCTTCGAGCCGATGACCTACCGCTGCAGCCGGCCTGTTCTTTTAGTTATGCAGGTTGTGCATATAATAGTTTACTGTAAATAATATTTACTTGTTTTTTTGGCTGGAATTAAAACATAAATTAAAGTACAGGCCGCACAGTAATGACAAACGTAAACAAAGGAAAACAGAAGTGAAAAATTTGTCCATATTCGTTTAAATTGGAAGTGGTCAATAGAGATAAAGTAACTTCATACATTCATTAAATTCTTAATAGCATCAATCAGTCCGGTATCGCTTTTAGAAAGAGATCAATAGATTCTACACTGTAAAAAAATAATCTTCCTATATTAGTGTTTTCTTCAGACGAAATTGAATAATCTTACAAAAAATTGACAAACTAACCTATATGTATATATATTGTGTGTGTGTGTGTTCCAAAACTTTTTGGAAAAATAATTTAGCAGTTCTAAGTAAATGTCGTATGAGCTTTATAACACATAAGAAATAAAAACCTAATTTGAAAAGTTTTGGAATTCTTAGGAGATAGGGTTCAGTCAGTGTTGCAATATATACTGAAATCACGCAGATGTTTGAAAGAAAAAACATGTGCTTAATTTTCCTTACTTCGTCTAGTGCGAAGAATTTACATAATAAATTAGAAAACTTGCGTAACAGTCAATCTTCATAAGTGTTACTTTAAAAATAATTCTGCACTGAATAAACATTTTTTTTTCTTGAAAATTATCTTCATACGAACTACGTGTAAAAATTTTGAGTCAGAAATGCTTTATTTTAGTTAACAAAGGTGTAAATAATAAAAGTTAAGTGTAAGTTTTAGGCCAAAAAAGAAATATCGAACCAAAATAAGTGAACGAGTCCCTTAATTGGCCGACCATTGTGCTCTCATCCTATTTACGTGTTGTCGTGGATACAAACTGAGCAAAGTGCAGCGAAGGGAAGAAAAATAGCTACGAAAAAACGTTCGTTTTCTAAAGCTTCCATTAAAAAAAACAAAAACAATGAGCCTTCGTTTTTTTTTACATTCTTGTCTTTAGTTCACAATAGTTCGTGGTGTCCTCAAATCTTGCAACGTTAATTTAACCCGACGTCATACAACGATGAAATTTTGCACAGCGACGTAAGTATGGTGACAATACAATATTCCATTGTTACTTTCACATATTTATATATTTTAAAAGCATTTTTTTAAACATGGACTTCTTTATCCTAAAATAAATACTACCCTGCAATGATGTTGGGTTTTGACCGGTTGCAGAACACTTTAGGATTTGGGTGACAAGATCAGCTTGAGAAAAAGTTTCCAAAGACCGAAATAACTCGATAAAAAATAAACTTTTTAAAGACATACTTTTCTTAAACAATTCGTATACTGTACTTAAAAGTAATAAATAATTTTGTTTATACATGACTCAAAAGAAAAGTATGGGGAGCACCCAATTCAAGAATTTATGAAGTGACTGTATACGAGAGAGCGCCCCATGCTTTTCTTTTTAGTTACACATAAAATTATTATTATTATTTTTATTTACTTTTCAGTACGAGTTGTTTAAGAAAAGTATGTCTTCAAAATTTTTTATTTTTTTTATATATTTTTTTTTCAAGGCAACTATTTTTAATACTGCTAACGTATCTTTAAGCAAGAATTACTTTTATATACGTAATTAAGAAGAAATACAACATAAATTGAACTTTAGATTTTTTTTTATATGTTTGAGATATTTCAGGTTGCCCTGTTCTGAGTGTTGCCAACTTTTAAAACAAACATTTTAAAAAAATCTTCCATACCGTATCTGTCCTACCTAAACTTAGCTTAAACGTCATTCAACACAATAGACAAAAGTTTTGGGCGACCCCGACCTCAAGAACTCCAGTTGTTAGCTTTACCAGCCTATTTTAAAATTAAAATTATAGAAATGCCTTTATCAATACAAATCTACACGTAATGCATTGATTACACCAAATTTGACATATTAGGTACTGGGACAGTTCATGCGGGTACTTCCGGCACCGCGGTTGTCCGTGTTGTCAACCAAATGCAGAAAATATTTATTTTTTTAATTGCTTCCATATCGTTGAACACATTAAGACCAAACTTTGTATTTACGTACTGGGACGCGTCATAGAGATACTTCAAGTCTCACAAGTCACAATTGACAGTGTTGACAATCAATTTTAAAAAAATAACTATTTACTACTTCCATTCAGTTCGACGTATGTCCAAGCTTTGAGTATTCATACTTGTCACAACGAATCATACTGTGGTTGTTCCCTGTACCCAAGCACCCAGTTGTCAGCTATGCCACCCTAGTTTAAAGTTCAAATTTTCAAATGGCCCCCATACTGTTACGTGCCGATAGCTATTCCTATATTTTAAAAAAGCGCGACGGGAGCCGCGGAACGTGGTAACGTTATGAAAATGCTTTGAAATAATACTTCCTAGAGCCCTATTGCAACAGACTCGATCGTTAGAAGAAACCTATATGTAGTTGCTTGTTTACAAGAGTATTCATTATACATTTATACAACTCTTTTTAAATATGCATATAACATAAAATATTTCTTGTTACACTGTCTCTAACTGTATATATTTTCACAGTATGGGGCGAGGCTTGGAGCCCCGGGGTATGAGGGAGCAATGCCACCGAGATTTTATAGTAAAACACAATTTATTAGTAAACGGAAACATATATATCTCTCTCCCCCTGAATAGAAGCAGGTTATCGCCCGAGATTTTGAGATTTTTGCGGACGGTAATTAAGATCAAAAATAGATATCTTTCTTGAATAATACCGTAATTAAAAATTAACGTATTGTATATACGGGATGAGAGCATATTTCGGTAAGAATTCATAGTTTTCAGTTTAGAGTAAAAGATGTCTTCGAAGTTGTATTATCTCTAGGAACTTAAATTCTTCGCGTAATTCAAAATATTTCTTCAGTTCCCTCTAGGTTTATTAGTATTTTATTACAAACTATACCAAATAACTTCAGTCCATATGTTCTTAGTAATAATTCCTTATGTTTGTCAGGGTGAAGATATAGGAAGTATAGCAATGTGGCAGGGAATGCATATATAATCCCATCATTTGCCTCGTAAGGCTGTAAAAAAACAAAGCAGTAGTAAACTGGGATGAATGTATGAAAGCTTAAATCCAATCCTGCTGATTACATTGATTGTCTGCAGCGTAAAGTATTAAATATTTGCTGTGTAAAAAAAAAATGATTTTTTTTTTAATTTCACCGAAAAAACTGTGTTATTTTTACAATACTATACTGATGAGCGCCCTTCCCTCAAGGGTACATTTTTTATTTCAACAATTTACTTCAGAGGAGAAAGCTTCGATTCGTTTGCGGGCAAATCTAATTTGTTTATAATTACCAGCTTTTGGGAATACCGAATTCATATTCCATGATAAAACCTAGCAATAATCAGGGAAATGTAAAAAAATATACTTAAAAAATCACTTAGCAGGAAAATATCAAAATGGTCCTTTTCTATTTTTCAGACCTGTATTTCCCCCCCTCACGAAAATCCTATCTCCACCCCTGGCACCATTCTGATCCGCTCGAAGTTGCTTTCTGGTGTGCGGTTACCCTAACAACGGGGCTCATATAGAGCAAAGAAAGCAAGTAGTGTCAATAATGTTTATGCTCACCAAAGATGTTAAAAACATTCCTCCGGGGTGTTTTTCGGAAGAAACGCTGCATTGGTGGAAGAGGATGAATAATAAGACCTTTATTTCTTAACAGAATAGCCTATTCATAACTTTGGTAATTCACCGAAGGAACTTGGCGAAGAATTTTATTGCAAAATCAAGGTTATAGGTCGAGGTATTAGCAAGAGTTGTTTCGACAGAACAAAAATTCAACCAAAAGGAAAGAAAAGGAAGAAGAATTTGAAATTAAAAGTAGAAAAAAAAAAAGATTAACCGTCAAGTATAGTGTAGACAGAGCGCCAAGTATGGCAACAGCGATAAACACTGCACATTGAAAAGAACAAAAGCAAGATCACCTGTTTATAAGGGTTACGTGCGCTTATGTCTAGTTACAGGCGTGTTACGAGCGTGGCTGGGTATATTACACGGGTGACGTACCGCCCTGGACCCGCTTATTAAATAGCGTAAGGTTTTAGTCCACTTTGCACAAAGGCTTTTATATTCTTCCTCTTTCACGCACACACACATACACGCACCTCCCCCCCCCCCACACACACTCACATACGACTCCTTTCACTTCCTCTCCTTCATCCTATATAAACTTTTTTCACATATTTGTCGCTGGTTGGACTATATTCATACACAAGGCTTCTTTCTTTACATATTTACAGGAGAGGAAGTACACTGACCTCTTGCGGGAAAAGATGAAACCACAAAAAAATAAACGAAAGAAAATCACCACCGGATACTTGTGCGGAAGAAATTTATATCAAAGAATGGTAGTTCTAAAGATAAGCTATGGGGAACACGTGTAAATATCTTTGGTATGATTTGTAAAATGCTTTAGTTTATTTATTACTGAAAAAAAAAAAAAAGGTTTAGATATTAAAACTTGAACCATTGTTCTCATGAAGGTGTTACCAGGGCTGTAGTTTTAAAATTAGTAGTGGTGGTAGTTGGGGTGGGGGGGACCACCGGTACTTATATAGAAATATACAATTTTTAATATACAAAAGTAATTTTTCATATTATTACTATTTGAATCTACTTCTATCATTCTATTGGATAATTCTTTCAATCTTAAAATTACATTTAAAACTGAAACAATACCCATATAGCAGTTTTGACCTGACTTAGAAGTGAATCAAACTTCCTTCCATAAGTTTTCAACTTCATGCAAGCTTATCGAATCAAGCGAAAAAGGTTTAAATTAAGCATTTTGGTTGACAAGAATCAAGGTTGGAATAGTCTTGACAGGTCAAGAATGACAAGAAGGTATCAAGCGGGATTCAAACACTCGCACTTGATACATGAAGACTGCTTCATGCAATACATTAGCATCTTGTCATAATCAAGGTTATGATATGCTTGAAGCTATATTGTTTCGTGCTTGTAAATGACCATGATTGTCTCAACAACACTGAGAATAAATTTACTGTTTTAAGAATAATCTAAAGCAACGATCTCCAACAAAAGATGGCAGCACTACCTCCGAATTATGTCTAATGTATTTTCACTGTTACACGAAATTTCATCACTGCTCCTATAAATTCAAGCCTATAGAGTTCAAACATTCAAGGAAGAAAATTCATAACCAATTTAAGAGCATGATCGATGCCGATTTTTAATTTTCTTTTTTGTTGATTGTTAAAAGAGTTTCATTGTTAAAGGTTTTGATATTCACGACAACAATGAAGAAAAACGAAAATAAAAAATCGGCATGGATCATGCTCTTGAATTGGTTATGAACTTTCTTCCCTGAAAGTTTGAACTCTCTAGGCTTGAATTTATAGGAGCAGCAAGGAATTTCGTGCAACGATAACAATACATTAGACATATACGGAGATAGTGCTGCCATCTTTTGTTGAAGATTGTTGCTTTAGATTATCCTTAATGAATGGAATTAGATAAATTTTTACGGTACTTCTGAGGGGAAAAAACGTGATTTTGATTACATCCTATTAAGCGTTTTCTGTACTTCTGAACTTTAATTACGTCACACAACGGAATCGTATCCGGAATATAGTTATTCTTCTAAAATGTACAGGTTCTTGCTCATTCTCATATTAAATATCTACTTAGACCTATTGCTAATCCACTACTGATGAAGAATGCATAGATTGGTACACTTTTTTTAGTTGTACTTTATCTGTTATTGTCTTCATAATGTTATTGTCTTCATCCCTACTACTGTTTCGAGAGAACTGCTTTCCTCTTGGCTTCAGGTACAGTTGAAGTTTTTGGACTAGTCCGGCTGAATTTAAACATGCAACCTTGTGAGCTGTAGACCGTCACTCTAACCATTATGGTGCGGACGCATCTGGTTAGAAATAACGTCGATTATGTACTTCATCAGTTCAGATATGGAATATAGTGATACAGAGAATATTTTCATTTCAGAATGACTTCAACCATTGAGTGTCCTGAAGTTTTACGTAACACGTTGTTTTCCCATTGCAGATTTTTTCGACGTCAATTTGGTAATATAACGGATCCTCTATGACGTCGTCCGGTTGATCACGTTGTGAGACTTCAGCGAACTTGCAGGGCAGCGGAAGTGTAATGAAACATAATCCAAGTAGATTTCAAATTTAACCAGTTCAGTTCCCTCGTATAATTTGTTGTTCCAACCAGAACTGAAACGGGTCAACTTTGGGACTGGGTTTCCTGGTCACCTATGTTCGGGTGAGACTGGGTCGTTTTCAGCTTTGGTTCCAACAAACTTGATTTAGGCTAATTATAATCATGCCTGTAGGCTAATTATAACCTGCATCAAAACAAGCCACCCTTTGTTGTTCCAACAAGTTTCCTCCTTTAAGTGTAACACAATATGAAGTCGGACAAGGTGAAAGCAAGTGACTAACAACCTTGTTGCAAGTTGATATGCTATCTGGGTATGCTGTTATTGCTGTAAAATAATATAATATTTACAGAGTAAAATATCGTAGGCCAGGCCTACATCAAAACTCAAAATGGTTCTAAATTTTTCATAGAGTTTTGTAACATATTTTTTTTATAATTTCTGCGGTGGAGAGGTGCGCTGCAATGTTGCCAACTGCAATGAGATAGACAGGCAGCTGTAATTCGATTCATGTGCTCTTGAACAACCCGATGCTGAATTACGTCTTCAGTAGCCATCTTATACTTACAGGAATGTTTTCAGCCACTTAGCTGAACTTATGATTGGAACCCCCGGTCAAGGGAAAGTAATGTCTTTCAATAACTCATCATGCTTCTAGTTCTGATTCCGAATCTGTCACAGTTTCCATTATCGAAACTTGGAACAATCTTCCAATGTACGCTCCTTAATGTACGCCAATGTCTACTGTAGCCAATGTTTACTAGAGATGGCTAATATTTTCTGGATTCGTACCAGAGAATGGTTACTCAGGAATGGTTCCTGCAGATCGAAGAAGAACGGTTGCTATGGAACTCTTTCATTCGTTTCATGTGTAACCAAACAAATCTAAATTTTTTTCGTAGATCTTAGAAAGGAGAAGAGAAGTTTCACGGTAATTATGGAAATTGAGATATGAATGTCTACTTTATATATAGCCTCTAGGCCTCTAAGGCTCAGACTGGGATAGGGGAAGGGAAAATATGTGGGAAGGTCTCGGCCAGGGCCTAAGTTGAAGGTACTATCCCAGTACTATGACTGAGGAACAACCATGGAAAACACTCAGTCAGGATGGTAGGTCGCTGGGATTGAATCCACAACGTCTCGAATGTTAAGTCAACGCTCTAACACTGAGCCACGGCCTCTCAAAAAATTGAGACATTTGGACGAATCAGAGCAGAAGAGATAAAAATAATTATATTTGGAGTGTCGTTTCGTGTTTTAACCTGTGACATCAGCTATTAAAATAATTAGAGAGAAGTACAATATCCATTTTAAAGAAAACACATTTTGCAAAAACTGAGAAAGTATATTCCACTGGTATCTGCTTTAAAAGTTTGCTTAACATGTTTAAAGCTAAAGTAGTGTAGTTTGTTTCATTGAGAATTGACATACAATGTTGTATAAATTATTATTAGAAATACATTGCATTATCTCTTATTATATTTTAATATATTTTATATTCAGTACGTTTAATTACCATTCTAGTGTCAAGAGAATTAATATATCTACTAGAAAAAATAACCATATAAGTACCTGGCAACATTACTGACAGTTGAAAATCATCAGAGCCTAGAACGTAAGGTAGTCTTGAAACATACTAACTATTAAATAAAATCCAAAATACATAGAATAATAAAACATATTTCTAATGGATTTTATTTTTCGTTTATTGTGCCATCATATTTATTAATTTGTATGTCAAGTAGTAACATGTATATAATCTCTTCCACTTGTTTTCTGTATGCAAACATCCGAGTTGGAAAATAGTCCTTAGGAACTGTTCTTTGGGACTGTTACCTGCAACTACACGGTAATTTTCTCGCTAGAGGCCCCAAACATGTTATTGAAATAATAGGTTGAAAAATTATATACATTTAGCTTAAACAATGCAAAACATGACCTGCTCAAAATCGATACTGACAATGGTCTCTCTGCACATCCAAGCTTGCTTAAATAAGTTTATCTAAATTCTGGAATAGTTTTCTCAGTGTCGACGTTAGCGCTTTCAGTCTCTTCGTGTACAACGGCTTTGAGTTGAGTTGTTCGATTTTGAGTGCTTTATATTTGTACACTTTTCCCTTAATAGACCTCCAAAGAAAGAAGTCATCAGACATTAGATCGGGAGAACTGAGTGACCAAAGATTCTTTTGAGATAATTCTGTGTCTAAGAAAACTTTTAATTTCTCGCAGTTACTGGCATTTGAAGTGTGACATGCTGCACTATTTTGTTGGTAATTTCGATTAGGTAGTTCAAAGTACCGTCTGATATACTTTAAATTAACTTGTTTGCCAATATTTACGAATGAAGAATACGCGCTGTTCGACTATGTACCTTTGTTACTCGCGTGATATTCGACTCAAAACTGACGAAATGAGAGGGCGCGGAACAAAGACAAATGAAAGTCACTGGACAAGTATATTAAATTACCGGGGGCTCCATGTTGTTTTGCATCGTTTACGGTATGTATATATAAAATTTCACATCAATATCTCAATAGTCAAAAGTTTTATAGACAATAGTTCTCTATCAAATGTTAACATCCTATGTGTATTGAGGGGGGGAATTGTCGTTGTAGTGAACTCCATTTTTCAAAAGTAGTTTAAACAGCACTGGAATTATGTATTATGGAATGAACACTTTTGAAACACTCTGTATGAATCAGAAAGCAGAACTGTGTGAAATGGTTGTGGAAAATATTTTTTTTTTTTTTTTTTTTTTTTTTATGTAGACCTAGATTTTAACATCAGAATTTGTGCCTTAGTAATGAGTTTCTCTGTAGATTCTTTTTTTAGGAACACAAAAAGAGTTTCTCTTGTAAGTAAGTATTTTCCGCATTCTGTTACTTTCATGCTGTACATATAGAAGTTTTCTTAATGACAGACACTTTTGAGTAAAGAAACAAATCTTCTTATTAGACCAGCAGCGTGACTTATATACTGCGTTGACGTGATTCAAACGTAGAAAATTTCAAGGAAAACTGTTGAGTTAAAACTAGTAGAAAAACTGGACACCACTTCCTGCGTGTGTGTTGGAAATGTGTGCCTCTTTCTTCCCCACACCATCAGCTTTCATGCAACTCTTTTACGTTGTACCCTGAGCAGTCCTCCTGCGTCTCACACCCTCTCGGAGAACCCAGACAAGCTATCTTCGTTGCATCCTGAATTTCATAACAACCTTGGAAAAGTGAAATTCCACACGCTCATGAGCACATTACGTTCTTTATATGTGTATAATACACACTTACATGCACCACATACACACATACAAACCTACTTCATTATCTAGCTCCTCGCTTTGGCCAAAACTCACAAGAAAATCAAGTGTTATTTCATTCTTATTTCTACTGTAAATACTTCCAGTGCAAAAATGAATCAAATCCATTTGTCTGGGTCTGTCTTTTGGTAGCTGTTTCTCAACCACTGGTCCGCATCCCCGTACCGGGCCCTTACATGAATTATATACAGTGCTGCAAGAGGTACTCTTAAAACATTTGTCATTTTAAGTTTCCTAAGCATTTTTCAAGAATAAAAATCGAATAGTTGAAATATTCAGAGGTAAATAATATTCGTGAACCGAAAATGTCTGAACAATATATGTTTTATAGGAAATGTTAGCAGCCTCACCACCAGCAGGAAACCTAAAGGGGGAGAGGATACGGGTCAAGATATATTATTTTACCTCATACTTACTCAAAAGTATATTTTTTTATGTGTAGTCAAGAACATTTTACGAAAGAGCAGTGAAGCGATCAAGTCCGCGTATTTTTAAACATGAAAGTATTCATCTGGGAAGAGCGTAAGCCATAGTAACTGTTTCCGCCCATAGAAGTATTCATGGATCGAATGATCGGGAATGTTCAGCCATCGAAATCTTCCCACATACTAATTTTGACTTGACTGAAAAGTAAATCAAACTTATTTTTTGATAAGTGAAAGAACTTATGGCAAGCTTAGCATTTCAAGCCAAAAAAAGATTTAAGCGAGAATCAAGCAGTCAAGTTGACTAGAATCAGGGTTGAAATAACCTTGATAGCACAAGAAAGAAAAACATAATGTACTTGTTAAAAAAATAAATAAAAACTTCACCGTGAGTGGAAATTGATCCGATACTATACACACCAGACCACAGAATCACACACCCTAGCTGACTTTCCAAGCATTATTTTCATATAATTCGTAGATTGTAAGGGACGTCTGTATCAAATGGGTGGGAATGGTTGAAAATTAGCTTACGGCGAAACACTCCCGGCACGTGATGGGACTTCATCGCACTGATACGACAGCAGAAGTACTACGAAACAAAATTGAAATCAATTTCATGTTTGACAAGCTTCCTCGCATAACTGCTCTTTCTAAAAAACTTGAATTAGGCTAGTTATACACTGTAAAAAGTGGAAACACGAAATGGATGAAAGTTACTCCGCTTTATGGAGAAATAAAAGTCGAAAATTAGCGTTTTGTTGTATTTACTCTTAAACGTGGATATAGTGTAAGCCTTTTAGTGGAAAGATTGGTAAAATTAACTCCATTTTAAAGTTAAACACTTCCTTTGTAATAGCTTAACGTTAACTGAAAATGGGTTGAAACTGGCCAAAAGTGATTTGTCCGTGAACGTTCAACTTATTTTACGTTTAAAACTCGGTCATTTTCTAATCGAAGTGTAAGCTAAACAGGCAATTTTGAGGTTACGTACTTTTGTGGATGAAGTTTAAGCCGTAGTCGGATATTCTATAATCCAGTAACAGGAGTAACGTTACTTGCTTGCAACTCAACGTCCCGCCATTTTGAGTGTTTACATTGTCTTTACACTGTGAACAGCAAAGAGTTTACTGGTGAACCGAGAAATTAAGTTAGGTATAAATCTTTACACGTATCTCTCCTTTTTTTCACGAGACATCCCTCGTAGTAAAATCAAAAACGTGTTAATAATTAACCTCCTTCACAGTAAAAACATAGCTCACTCGGAAAGCCAGATTCACCAACTGCCTTTGTAGCGAAGTGGTTAGAGCGTTTGACCAGTGTGCTTGTGGACCCTGGATCGAAACCCGACGATCTCAACATTTTTTTTTTCATTTTTAATTTTAAAGGAATATTTCCTTTTATTCTTTTCTACTTTTAAAAAATGCTCGGATTGAATGAAATACGTTGGAACACTCATATATATGTAATGTATACACGCATTTTGAAATTTTACAGAAAGTAAACCGTTCAACCAAAAACTGGTTTAATATAGGTTAATCCAAAAAGTGGAGGCAGCTCAGCGGCCTCCATTTTTTGGATGAACGTTGTGTCTCCTATTTTTACAGTGTAGGGTCCCTCTAGCTGACACATTCTGTGCAGAACCTCCCCAAACGTAAGAGAAAGCTCACACTTAGCGAACCACATAAAACCCTCGCCTTTCAATGGTAACAATGATTGCACTCCTGACGAGTATTGAACTCTTCGGAAGTTCTCCACGATCTGTGAGACTTTATCAACCCATTTACCTCACCTCATTATAACTTACGGTAACTTTAAAATCCTCTGTGACATATGCAACCCATTACCCTTTTAGAACGTATGATGAAAATGGGCACACCAAAAGGTTTGGGGGAAATATCCCAGGAATAGTATATATATATACAGATGCTTATCAGAATAATGGAAACACCTGAACGAAAGTGCAACTTACCAGATTAATATGGTGTCGGGCCACCTTTCGCCTTCAGAACAGCCTTGATGCGACGTGGGATGGAGGCATAGAGGTCGTGAATGGTAGCAAGTGGAATATTACACCATTCCTCGTGCAGGGCATCGGCCAGTTCTGTGAGAGAGGATGGAGGTGGAAATCGTCGCCGGAGTCGTGTTTCCAAGATGGACCACAGATGTTCAATTATGTTGAGATCTGGGGATTGGGCGGGCCAGGGGAGGTGTTGAACTTCATCCCAATGTTCCTCAAACCACGCTGCAACAACTCCAGCTGTGTGAATGGGTGCATTATCATCCTGAAATATGGCGTCATTGTCCGGGAACAACATCCGGACCATAGGATGCAAGTGGTCTCCTAAAATTGCGACATAATCGTTGGCAGTGATGCGTCCGCGAAGTGTGACCACAGGACCCAATGAAAACCATGATATTGCGGCCCACAGCATGACCGTGCCGCCGCCATGTTTCACAGTTGGGCGGAGACACTGCAGATCATACGCTTCTTTGGGCGTTCTCCACACATAAACACGGCCCGTGGTTTGGAATAGGGTGAATGGTGACTCATCCGACCATACCACACGTTTCCAGTCGTCAACGGTCCAAGTTGCATGGTCGCGGCACCATTTGCGGCGTGCTAAAGCGTTCTGGTCCCTGATGAGAGGTTTGGCCCATGCAACACGACCCCGTAAGTTCATGTCATGTAATTCGCGGCGGACTGTGATTGTCGAAACAGGTTGGGGGAGGTGCTGATTGAGTTCCTCCGTCACTTGCGCCGCAGTGGCACGACGGTTCCGCGTGACAATGCGCTTTAATACCCGGCGTGCCCTGTCACTGATGCTTTTCTTCCGCCCACTGTTCCGCTTCCCCGATGTGGTTTTCCCGTGTGTTGTGTAGGCCGTCATCACCTTCGACACTGTCCCTGGCGACACACCTAACACACTAGCCACTGCCGTCACACTCACTCCACATAACCGCGCACCAACAATTTGCCCTCTTTGAAACTCTGAGAGGTCTCCCATTTTACACTACCGCCGTCTGCTGCAGCCACTGCACACTCCTGTTCCACGACGCCTGACGTAGTATGGAGACCGACCTAACACACCACCACCAGCAGTCCGGCGCTGCGGTCGCCACGACACCACTACCAACCCATACATCTGACGTGTTGCCAACTACAGGTGTTTCCATTATTCTGATAAGCATCTGTATATATATATTGCTACGCCAGATATTGTTGGACTATTGCATAACTTTTGGTTTTTGTATTTATGGGTGGTATAGTGACGCCACAGTGAAGTCCCAAAGATAGTAGATTTTGGCTTTTTCAAATTTCCCTGTTTGAAAAATCGCCCCCCCCCCCAAAAAAAAATCCGCTAATCAACCGAATTTGACCAAACTTGAGGAGTTTATAGAGGAGCATAGGCAGGGTTTTCGCCAGGATTTTCAGTTTGGGGGGTAGAAAGTCAAAATTGGGAGGGTGTAAGTGAAGTTTTGTACGGTTTCTCTCGACTTTTCACAGCAAAAAACTTGTGGGAGTGTTTTCGAGATTTTAGGGCTAAAAAAACCCTCAGGGGAGTCTGGCGGAATGACTAAGCATAGGTCACACATTTTTCATAAGTGATTATTCCCCTCAAGAGGTCCAGTTAAGGTTAAATGAGGCGAAATTTCCTTTGTTTCATCAGTTTTAGCGTTTTTCTCCGACTTGTGGGAGCTTTATCATATCGGAAAGGTTAAACAGCTCGGTTTCGCGCTTATGCCAAGATGAAGCATACTACGAGGGTCGTTAAATAAGGCCTTAGAAAATCCAAGAGATGGCACTCATAGAATTGAAAGAGCTTTACTCTTATAGTAAGCATTATCTCTCACTAGACTTCCGTTAAAGTTTCAGCTATATCCATCACTTGGTTTCATTTCCATAGCAACAAAATTTTGTTTATATAGAAAAAAAAAAAATAGTTTCGTGCGCT
This sequence comes from Lepisma saccharinum, assembly GCA_022664845.1. Lineage (NCBI taxonomy): Eukaryota > Metazoa > Arthropoda > Insecta > Zygentoma > Lepismatidae > Lepisma > Lepisma saccharinum. Next base: position 22,313 of record JAGDQP010001926.1, read on the forward strand.
GATTGAACACATTTTTTTTTTATTAAAAAAAAGGCTTCACACCGAAAGGGATCAAAGCCGAGTTGGACGAAGTTCATGGCAAATCTGCTCCTGTGTTTGCGACTGTTTACAATTGGATAATGAGTTTAAACGTGGCCGTACATCCACATCGTTCGACGGGACTCCCAGTGGAAGTGACTTCCTATGAAATGATTGACAAAATCCACGACATGGTTTTGTTCGACGAATCAAAGTACAGGAAATAGTTGAGGACACAGACATATCACAAGGTACAATGTTATAAATTTTGCACGAAAAATTAGATGTAAAAAAAAATCTCGCCACGATGGGTATGCCGCGTTTGCTTTCACTGGAGTATAAAAGCAATCATGTGATCGCTTCGGAGGCTGGTTTGGCCCTGTTCCGTCGCAATCCTGACGAGTTTCTGCTTCGATGCATAACTGAGGACGAAACATTTATACACTACTACACTTCAGAGACAAAGGAACAGTCGAAATTGTGGGTTTTTAAAGGCGATCCGACTCCGAAGAAGGTGGCAGACGTGAAATCGGCCGACAATGTATGGCTACGATTTTCTTGGATGCACGTGGAATCATCTACATCGATTACTTGGAAAAAGGTCAAACGATGAACGGAGAGTATTATGCATCGTTATTGCACCAGTTGAGCGAAGAAATCGAGAAAAAACGTCCTCATTTGGCAAAGAAAAAAAAATCTCTCTTTCATCAAGACAATGCACGGGCACGGATGAACACTTACGCGGTGTAGATGGCGAAAATTATGAAATTAAAGTTCGAATTATTACAATATCCACCGTATTCACCAGATTTGGACCCAAAAGCCTATTTTATTTCCAAACTTGAAAATAAATGGCTCGGCGGAAAAAGATTCACGTCGAACGAAGAGGTCATCGCCCAAACAGATGCCTATTTTGAGGACCTTCCGAAATCCTACTTTTTGGACGGCTTAAAAATGTTGGACAAACGCTGGGAAAAGTGTATAGAGCTAAAGGGAGATTATGTTGAAAAATAAAATAATCTACCTAAAATAATTTATTTTGCTTTTTCTAAGGACTTATTGAACAACCCCCGTATACGGTTCATTCTCAAGAAACGGCTTTAAAATTTTAAATAGAAGGAAAAAGAAAAAGATTGCAAAGAGAGTTAGAGTTTAGGAATCTTGGAGGCATCGTGGGTAGATATTAAAAGTACTTAGAGATTAATACTGTATTATTTATTTATTCTATTTAGAAAATATAGGGTAATTTCCGTGGAGTTGACGTTTTTTACTTTTATTTTCGTTGCCATGTTCCTTACAGTAAGAATAGCATTCTACAATGAGAAGCATGAATGAAGTTCCGTGTTTGGCTTCTTCTCATGATTATAGGAAACAGAAATTACCATAAAATACCATGATTATGAGTTCCATGGATTTGGTGATGAATAAGTGAGACACGTCTGATCGTAAGTCTTCTATTGCACAATAAGTCTTCTGTAGAAGTGTGGCGTCCGGGGTAGCTTGTTAAAGGTACCTTACAATTTACGACAGACATAGAAGCTTCGCGACACCGCTTTCACTAATGTCAACACCTCAAAATATAAGATCTTGGAATCTTGGATTATAATTTATCTTTTCTACAAGACCTATATCTAAGTACTTACTGACTTGCTCACTTATTCCTAATTTTGTGATCTTGAGGATGCTGTAAAGAAAGAAAACTTGATTCTTGAAGATATTTCTTGAATCAGAACGTTTTTGTTTTATTATCAGACAAATTTACAATGATACATAGGATAACAATACTCCACTCGATGACGTTCAAAATATTGCTGAATAAGTATGAACGAATGTGTATAAAATATTTATATATAGTTCACAAAACGTATATCCAAATGTATGTTTCTTATACTGAACCAACTTCTTAAACAATAATGTTTTATGTTTAAATATCATCTGCGATTATTGTAATGATAATGCACTATTTCTAGGATAAATTGTATGAATTCTACATCTGAAAATAATTATACTTAGTCACTGATGATTGGTTTCTCGGAGCAGATGACGGTCAACTCCACAATCTAGCACCAGATGGAGCGGATAACAGAAGACGGAGGGAACTGGCGTCAAAGTAGGAGAAGCAAGAAGAACCACCCCTACAATCACCTGTAAAAGGGGCCTGCAAGCAGCCAGAGCCATCACTCATTCCCCGGGTGGTCAGCTTCTCTCCTTCCTCCGTTAGCAGTTCTTATAAGTATGTGTTCTGCATGTACTATGCATATATAAATTCACAAGGTTTATTCCCTGATCCTAGATGTTCAAAACCTAACTAAACCTTTGTTCAATATCACTGTAACAATAATAAAAATGAGGATACTGATTGTTTTGTTCGTATACTATAGTCTCCGCAAGCTTTTCTCCTTTCAACAGGGTTTCACTTATATTTCGAAGAATATCTTTCACTCTCACTAAGGGAATACATACTAAACAACTTCGTAACATTTGTATTACCAGGTGTATACATAAGTTTTTACCGGTTTTTGTGGTAAAGAAAACAGGTAATTTTCAAGGGAAATTAATTTTGTTCTATTCAAAATATTGGTCATCGGCTTCTACACATTTCGTCCATCTTTCAGGTAATTGATGAATACCATGCCAGAAAAACTGCTTGTCTTTTGCGGCAAACCATTCGTCGAGCCAGTTTCCAACGTCTTCGAAATTGCTGAAGTGCTGCTCTGCTAGCGCGTGCCCCATTGATGCGAAGAGGTGATAGTCAGATGGCGCCAGGTCTGGGGAGTACGGCGGGTGCGGAAGGATGTCCCATCCAAGCGATTTCAAGGTGTCTTTCACTGGTTTTGCTGTATGAGACGGCGCATTGTCGTGTAACACAATCACTTTGCCATGTCTTCGGGCCCATTTCGGTCGTCTTTCGATCAATGCGTGATTTATATTAATCATTTGTTGGCGATAGCGTTGTGCATTAACGGTTTCGCCGGGCTTCAAGAGTTCATAATACACAATACCGCTCTGGTCCCACCAGACACAAAGCATGGTCTTCTTGCCGAAGCGATTTGGCCTTGGTGTTGAAGGACCGGCTCCGCCAGGTGAAAGCCACGATTTTTTCCGCTTCGGGTTTTGAAAATAAATCCATTGTTCGTCACCCGTCACAATTCGATACAAAAAGGATTTTCTTTCGTGGCGTTGAAGCAGCATTTCACAAGTGACTTTGCGGTTTTCCATTTGAAGTTCATTCAAATCGTGTGGGACCCATTTACCCAGTTTATTGATCTTCCCCATTGCTCGTAACCGTCTGCTGATTGTTTCTTGTGACACATTTAATGCTTTTGCCAATTGCTGTTGAGTTTGAGTTGGGTCATCCTCCAATAACACCTGCAATTGCTCGTTTTCGCACTTTTGTGGTCTACCAGAGCGCGCACTGTCTTTCACATTGAAATCACCACTTTTAAATTGTCGAAACCATGTCTCACATGTTCTAATCGATGGAGCGTGTTCACCATATGTTTCTACCAGCACACGATGACTTTCAACAGCCTTTTTCTTTTGATTAAATAAGAAAAGCAATGCGTGCCGCAAATGTTCTTTTTCAGGCACAAACTTCGGCATGATCACTGAACGATAAAACAAAGACGCTAGTGTTTGGCGGACTCAACTTGTGTGTGTTTGTAGTTTAATGTCAGACGAACAAAATGACGTATGTGTCAAATGAATACGCTGCGTACTTTTCGCTGGCGCCATCTCTTAGGTAAACCGGAAACTACTTATGCATACACCTGGTAAAAGAATCCTTGTCTACTGATATAATTATCTAAACAAAATTATTCATTTCGCTATATTATATCACTTGCTTTCACAGTCTGGTGGGACTTTTAAAACACCACTCGTTACGATCGTCAGTTAGCGAATAACTGCATAAAGTTTCTCACCTAAATATAAAATTTATAGACTAATACTATAAATATAAACGTCCGTTTTACTCTGACACACCAAGGTCTTTATCATGATGTTGTCTCTTAACAGTAAAGAGTTTGTATCTCTACTACTTTTTATAAAACCTGTGAATATTATCCAACTTATTTCACTGGCATGTCCTACTGTCCTTTTACGGATGTTGCATTCTCGCCAATAATGAGTTTCTTGATGGAAATATTGTATTACCAAGTCTCAATAAGAACCCTTGCAAAAGAACTTCAGGTTCAAAATTATCAACATAACATCATTTAGCTTTCTATGTCAGATGAAGATAATAATTGTGTCCTGCTTTTCAGCAAAAGATTCGTCCTTATGGAAAATTATTTTACTTCCAAACGTTAACACGTTAATAGAAATTATTTTCTGACGCTTAATTCTGCAGTTAAAACTACTGATCTCCACTATGAAGTGCTATTGTGAGGCATTGGTTGTTCACAAATTAAACCTCAAAAACAAAATTCAGTACTGTTTTTTGGTATTCTTGATCCGTCCTACACTTGGAATCCAATGCGATAATTGACGACTAATTTCCTCGATTGCCTGCTTACAAATTCAAAATGGAGTCGCAATATAGTCTCTACATCATTCGCCGACTCTCTCCGCGTAATTCGATATTTATTTCTGTGCTAAGGGTACATTTCCTCATTACATCGGTACTAATCCCCTTCGAAGCAACTTCTATGAGATCTGTGCTTCTTCTTAAAACCGTTACACGCTGGGTTTGCTCTTGCAAGCGATTAGTGCGCCCTAGCCTGCGACTTACTTACGCAGTGGAGCTACTACTAACCGTCGCGACCTCGCCAGAACTACAGAAAATTTCAGTCCCATGCTCTTCTCAGCAGCCAGAGAACAGTTTCCTGACTTCCGACCTTCTTGAATATCAAAACAAGGTTCTTAAGGCTCAATCCAAGTGGGGTTTCCCACCTTTTTCGTTTTACGTCAATTATTCAAATTTCAGTAGAAGAAAACAGAAATTAACTTTCACAGACCAAAGTTCGTTTCGTCCTTCAAGAATGAGTACAATTAGTTTTAGTAAAATATTAATAGTAAACTCAGGATTGTGTGCAGACATTTTTGGGACAGAATAATGTCCCAAAAGTGTCTGCACGCAATCCTGCAGTTACTACTAGCATTTAATTAAATAATTGTACTCATTATTGAAGGACGAAACGAACTTTGATCTGTGAAAGTTAATTTCTGTTTTCTTCTACTGAAATTTGAATAATTGACTTAAAACGAAAAACGCGGGAAAACCCACTTGGTTTGAACCTTAGTCTTTTCCCTCTTTTCTTTATTTTTTGCGAGTCACCGAAGTGGCTACTAGCGCCCTCTATTTCGGGAAGAGGAGTGAAGGAATGAATGGGAGAAAAAGGAAATGTGGATGGGTTATGGGTTGGTACAAAATTATTTCATTATTATCTTTCAATTCTGGACATTCTAAGCTTAACTTATAATCATATTTTCAGGAAAATTAGGATGAATTATGAGCATGAAGTGCTCTTAGACGCCACAACACGTTGACACATTGAAGACAGATGAAGTTTGACTCTTCTTACCTAGGGGCGATTCTAGGTGCAATGAAACACAGATGATCCCTCAGTAAACATTAATGATACAGTGCATAGATGGAGACGACACGTAGGTAACGAGTGAGGAGGGTGCAATGAATCAATCAGGTTTGAAGGGGGAGGCGTTGAAGTGTGGAATTGAACGTAGGGACCAGAGTAGGTTGCCTTGAAGTAAACATGGAAGGTTTCTTTGGCGGCATATTGTATGTGAAGTAGGATCTTTTCTCGGTCGAATGAGAATATATTTTGAAGGGTGAGAGTGAGGAGAGAGAGGGTTTGTGCGACGGTAACGGGCTGTTGATCTTAGGTTGTAGGAGCTTGCTGTACAGGTTCTGGAAGTCGGAGAGATGCTATGTATGTAAGTTGGAGTGTCTGGTTCGATTTGAGGACGCCCTTTACACTTATAACTGAAGGTAGGATGGGATTCGCCACAGGTATTACACTTAGGTGTTAATTGAAGGTTATTACAGTCTCTGGTTTTCTGGGGTCCGGTGCAGTGGCCACATTTTAGATCATTTGGACAATGTTGAGGATAATGAGACTTATATGCTTGCCATTTTTCACAGCGAAGAGGTAGGGGAGGTGTGGTACGGGATGATTCTACTCTGTATCTTCTCTTATATATATAGGGTCCGTTGGCTAGTAGATTGTCAATCGTCTGTTGATGTGGAGTGAGAATCTTGATCATGTGACTTGGTGTTCCTTCTTTTGTTTTGATTCGTAGACATTGAGAGATGGTGTTTCTTTCCATGGTGAGTTCTTCTTCTGCTTCAGCATCTGTGATATCCGGATCGACTCCTCTTACGACCACAGAAAGCATCGGAGATCGTCTTGGAGGGGGAGGTTGGATTAACTTGTTGTCCATTTTCTGTAGAATGGCCTCTTTTCCAAAAATTTTGAAGCTGAATTTGTTCCTTATAGTAGTTGCGAAGTCGGGATTCGGCGATTACAGGATTATTCAATTTCTGGTCAGGATGATTGTGGTTACGGATTCTCTGGATACATACTTCTGTAGTTGTTGTAGCAGGAGCTTAGGAGTCTGGAACTTAGTGTGAAAGTAGAAAGGAATGCGTTGGGGTAGTAGCCGCTGCTTGATGATATGAAGTCTGATCGTTAGCATCCATAGAATGTTCAGAGTCGGAGTGAGAGCTTCTGATAGTATGCTGCTTCTTTTGAGGAGGTGAGTTGGAACTGCCTGGTCTTCGTGGAACTGGAGAACGAGATCTAGAGCTTAAAGACGATGAGCGGTTGCTGGTTGGCGTTGAGCTTTTGGTATGGCTCATAGAGCGGTGTTGGGTAGATGTTGGTTTGGTAACAACAGGCGGAAGTTTATGTCTACCTTTCGGCGGGTTAGGCATGATGGAATGAGGGCGATCAGTCTCTGTACAATGACTGATGTAAAGCTCAACCTAACTCGCACCTCCGACACTGAAAAGTGTCGTCAATCCCAATCAGACTGTACCATATGCGTACTATTTTCGCTTGTGCGTGTACTACACAAGGTCCTTGTAGGCACGTTTACGATTCCGAGTTAGAAGTTATGCCAGTTTGTCACCAGCTCTCACACTACTATATAATCAGTACATTAACTTGATGCATACGGTGGACTTTGTACTGAACTAGCATATTATCTTCAAATCTGCCGATCTCTGATTTTCTTCTGGTAAAACTATCATTGAACATTATCTTCTTATTGTTAACACAATTTGACACACCAAGTTCTTGTCACATTGACTTCCGGTGTTACAAGTTTATTCCATCTAGCGGGCTACTACATAAGTTGTTTCGCTCCCATAGCTTCGTTTGAGACATATCGTATGAACTTGATATTATGAACAACTACACATTGTATCGTAGTAGAAGGGTAGAAGGACTCTTTCTTATCTCGTTAACATAATTTCCAATCGCAATAGGCGAAAAATTAATTCCCAAAAAAGTGTTTCTTTTCAACAGATTTTTTTTTACGTATAAAAGTATTGTAACGAGCATCCGTTATAGAAGCATCTCGCTTCTCGTTCCACTGAAACAAGACTAAGATGGCTGTCTCCTGTCTAATGGTAAGTCTACATTAGGTCTTGTTGATCAACATGTTTGTGCGCGCGAGGATTATCTAAAGACCGTGACAATCTTCAATTTTCACTCCACTTATACACATGTAGATTTATGCTTAACAAGTAACGATGCGTATGTATTCCTTGTCTTCAAACTTCCTAACAAGAATGAAATTGTTTATTTTGGTTTACTGCACTGACTTTGAACAATTTTTTTGCGTGACGTTTATAAATTGTCACGGTCTTTAGATAATCCTCGCGCGCACAAACATGTTGATCAACAAGGCCTAATGTAGACTTACCATTACCATAACGCATGCAAAAATGTTGGGAAATATTGCCAGGTTCATAATTCTAATACAACTTTTTTGTTAATCCATAGAACTGGAAAAAAAAACGGGTTTATTGTGTTTCAGCAATTGTAATTATCATACTAATAGGTTTACTTTTTCGAACTAAATTATTGTGAAGAATAATTGTTGAAAATTGACTGAAAAAGTGAAAATAATATTGAAAACATGTCTCAAATATGAGACAGAAGGTGAGTTCCATTCCATGGAGTTGACGTTAAGCATATTTGAAACTAAACATAAATATTATTAAAATATGAAAGTGGATAGAAAAGTTATAAGAAGTGTTTTAAGAAACAAATAGAAGCAAGGAAATTAATTTCGAGCTTATCTTTTGTAAGAATCAATGCAGTTTCACAAAATGCCCCATTTCTGGGAAACGAACCGTACTATACATACTATGTGAATGTAAAGCAGATAGTACACCTAGAAGCCCCTCACCAAGATACACCAATATTTCCTAAGCGCTAAAGCGGTATTAATTTCTCCCTTTTTTATTTTTATTTTAGGAGGGGAATTCGTTCTATCGGAAATTAAATAAGTGTAGCCACGTGTCACGTCCAACAGTGAGAATTAAAACGAACTTATCCTCCTTCCACACTTTGCGTATTAAAATATTTTCCAGATAAAGAAATCTTAACTCACTAAAATTGAACCGGAAACAACTAATACATTGTTTTGTAACAACGGAAATGAGGAAGTAGCAGCTTGTGCGACCTCCAACAGTGATTCAACTGTAACACTGAACCGAAAGACCGAATGCGAAATCTAACAATGAATATAGTGATAGACACCAGCATGTTTAGCTATTTCCCTTTACTAATACTTACAAATATTCGCACTCTTCGTTGTTTGTAAATATAATAAATCACAGCCATATTCAATCCACTAGTGGATGAGGCCTCTCTCCGAAGGGAGCAGTTGGTCTACTGCTTTCACGCTGACCAGACGGGTTATATATATAAGAAACATTAACAAGTACTTTTATATTGTCGAATAATGTTTATGCTAAGTTTGGCGCAGCTAAGTCTAACTGAATGGAAGCAATTTGAATAACTGATTATTTTAATGGGTTTACAACGCTGAACTACTTCACTCATCAAGACCGTTCCGGAGGCTCTGAGCTAGTCTATTCAAGACCCTTCTAACGACACCTCAGCCACGTTTCTACAGTCTACACCTTATGGTTCATGAGATATATATTTTTGGGCACGGATTGGCAACACTGAAAACGGGTGCTTGGGAAAGGAAACACGTGCAGTACTTTTATATTGTCAAATAATATTTATTCCAAGTTTAGTGATGCTATGTGTAAAGTAAGCCAGGAAGCCAAATGATGACCAAAACAGGTATTTTGCCGGGCCGCCATCGGGGATAGGTGGGACCACGACTAGAAGTCGGGAAATAGTTGGGGGAAGGTCGGCGCCAACTCATAAGTGGTGTTTGGTCGTCGGGCAATGTTCGAGGCCACAATCGGTCTACCCGACTTGCCGCCATAGAGGCCTAGCATCGCTCAGCACCCGCCTGCTGACGTTGAGTTCTTCAAAACCCATGTCGGTCCCACTTTCGTCGACCAAATTCCGCTCTCAGGCCGACGTCGCCCGGGTTGCTGAGAACAGAAACAATTAAAAAAAATACTTTTATAAAAAAAGGAGGCTGGCAACACTAGAAAGTGTGGGTACTTGGAAACGTAGATATCTTCAGTATTTCCCATTGTACCGTATTTAATTATGTTTACGCCAAGTTTGGCGTAGCTAAGACTAAATGAATGGAAGCAATTTGAACAATTGATTTTTTTTTAAATGGGTTGCAACAATGAACGACTGCAGCAATCACCCTCTAATCTAGTTTAGTGAAGACCTTTCCAACGACACCTTACGTATCTATCTACACCTTGTAGTTCCTGGGATACATTTTGGACACAGGTTGGCAATACTGAAAATATTATTCCTGGAGATGGGTGCAAGAGAAGTATGTTGCTATCATGTCAAATAATATTTATGCCAAGTTTGGTGCTGCTATGTCTAAAATAATGGAAGCAATGTGTAAAAAGAAGGTTAATTTTATAGAAAATAGGTTGGCAACCCTGGTACGTGGGTTGCTTGGAAACGTAGGTGACCTCAGTTTTTGTATAGTGTCGAATAATATTTACATCAAGTTTGGCGCAGCTAGGGCTAATGGAAACAATGTGAACAATTATTTTAAGTGCGTTGGTAACACTAAGCTACTACACCAATCAAGACGATTCCGGGACACTGAGATAGTTTAGTCAAGACCTTTCCAACGACACCTCACGCATATCTCTCCACCTTGTAGTTCCTGAGATTTAATTTCTGGATGGAAGTACGGAGACGACGAGCAGGAACAAAAGACCCCTTTTGCTTTAACTTTGCTATCAATGGAACCTAAAAAAAGAAAAAGAAGAATCAAGTCAAGGACTATAAATTCTAATTGCAGTGTCATATAGTGAAACTGGAGATATTATTTAAAAGAGCTTTCCAGTGATCTATAGTACAGTCACGGAAATATGTACTGCGGGAGTCTAGCAGTTATTTAGTCTATGGTATAGCATTTAGTTTCTGTTTACCTTATATTTATGGACTAGATACGCACCCTTTAGACTACCACATCTGTTCCTGCACAATTAAGAGTCCTGAGACGACATAGATATTGCGTCACCGAACACCATCGATTCTATATGCTCCATTGATAAATTTTAACAAGCGATTATTCACTTGTGTCGGCGAGAGGCAGGAGTACGGGGCGTGGGCACCGCTATTCCTTCGCCACTGTTTAGGAAAAAAGGTTTATAAATTTGGCATGACAGGTTTGCAGCAGACAACTGTCACATGTCAACTAGCAACCTTGGTGTAAGCTTGAAGCAAGTTTGCAGACTTGTAATGACATATTTGCTGAAAACTTACGAACTGGTAATCTCAAACTTATTGTAAACTTGCTGTAACTTTACGATGGCATCTGGTATTCTTTTGTGATGGTGAACACAAATCTGAAGCACAACACAGTGTAGCAAACTTTATATTATACGACGTTAAAAGTTGTAAATGGACATGCGGAATATTTCATATCGTATATTGTTCATAGTTTGCAGCACTGCGTTCTGTGCTTTAGAATGGCAGCGCTAACAACCAAAAATTACAATACCTGCATTCAACGGGTTGAGCGCTTAGTGAGCATTCTGGGATCGGAAATTCTTCGGATGACAAGCTTCTTGTAGAGTTCAACGAACAGTTTAATATTTTATCAACGAACAGTTTAATATTTTAATGCACTTCGTACTTCTATTGGTATTATCGATGTATGTTTACCAATAAATGTAACGTTTCGCCTTTAAAATGTTTATTGCATTGACTTAAAGCCCTCTCGACACTCATGGGCATAATCTATTAACTTCTCTACGCCCAACGGATTAATCGAGTGTGCAATAAAAAAAAAACGCCGTACCTGACTTACCTAACCTCCACGTGCCCATTTTATTAAATTTATTTTGGACAGGACACATTCTCACGCAGGATTACTTACATGGCATAGGTGTTCTACTAACAAAAACGAACAGACCTGTATCTGACTCCAATGTCGACTCGTTCCGATTGATAACTCTAATAAACACAGAGCATAAGTTACCCATGCAAGTACTTTATAATAGAATACGTCCGGTAATAGTGTCTCTTTTAAATTCTTATCAAAGTGGACTAGATTCCCATTTACGAAATACCGTACTTCTCAAGATCAAAGAATTCCTACTTGTTCAGCGAGTAATCGACCTGTCCGATGTGGGTTTACTAAGTCTCGATTGCTCTGCAGCTTTCGACAAAATACACCATTAATATCTATTGGAAGTGCTACGCTTAATGGGTTTCTTGCTGGATTTTATCATGTTGTATCGTCACATTCTTACTCGCAGAACATTGCAAATAAAAAGTTAATAAGTGGCTTTCGCCTCAATTTCGTTTAGGCAAGATCTTAATCCAAGGAGCGCCAGAGTCCAGCCTTTTTCACTAACATCTCTGTTAAACTATATTATGGCACATCTGAGAGGATGGTCTTTGCAACAAGTGACGCTCAGGATGTATTTCTATTTGGATGACATAAGTTTAATAGTGCGATCAGAGTATAAAATAAACTTTATACAACAGTTATACGACGATCTTAGTCATACACAGGATTCCAACTCAATCATAATCCAAATCCAAAATTCTACTGGTATCCAGCATGATTCATCTGATTTTACCAGGGGTTTCACACAGGTTACGACTTACGCATTCTCGGAATCTATTGGAATGCAAATATTCGCACCTGACAATTCAACACTGCACAAAAGTTAACGAAAACACTCATTCAACAAACCATTCAATATGGCAATATCTTCAAAACTTTAAAAAGCTCGAATTCAATTTATTAATATATTTTTCCACAGCAAATTATATTACTTCTTACAAATTATTCCCATGCCTCGCAGTCTGCTCGCTAAAATAGTCAAACACGCTGTTTTTTTTTCATATGGGCAGGATACAAATTTCGTATTAATCGAAACATTTTGCATCTACCTTACACCAAAGGTGGAATGGGCTTAAAACAGCTAGAATTGCAAAGCCAAGCACTTCAAATTAACAGAATAGTTAACGGTATTACTGGAGCGACATCCTCAGTAAGTTCCGCCTATTATCACCTCCTAGTGCAATTTCTGCAGGTGAAAACGCCTGTAAATATTAGACCCTGGGATGCTTTCGGCAAAGACTTGGTGGATCAATTCATGGACATCGTTTACATGATTATAGGACAACAGGACGCGACTTCATGGACAATAGGCAATGGTATCAGCATCTTTTCACCACCAAACTACTTCCACCCAATGTTCAACTTTTTCAATGTGCTAAATGTGTCCAGGCCACCATTTGGACTAACCTACACTCCATTCACCACAAGGAGCTTGCTGTGAACAACTGGTACTGTATTGTGCATAACAATTTACCCACCCAAGCTAAATCTCTTAGTTTACATATAGGGGAAACTGACATTTGTGAGCAGTGCCAGAATCATGATTCTACGTTTCATTATCTTATTCATCAAGTGTCAAAAATTTAACAACTTACTTTTATATGTGCAACGCGTTATCAAATATCAACCAGATAGTGCAGTGTATCTCTGAATCATATCGCATCACCAACATTCTTATGGTTCCTCACTATAATTTCTATCACCGAAATAAAAACAAAATTATATCGTGGATAGTGTTGGAACTCATAGATCATATTTTTCTTCCTGAGGCAGAATCTGATGTAGTGTTTTCTAAACAAAAACTATGCTATAACCTAACAATTTACAATCAGCACCATAAAAATATATTTGGCACATATAAACACTATTTTCAATAATTCTGTATAATTTATGTAATTTGACGCAGCAATACTTTTGTACGCTATAGTAGGAACCATTTTGTAAACAGTTGCTGTAAACATGTTTTATTCTGCTTAATTAAAAAAACAAAAAAACAAAAAAAAAAACGGGATGTCTGGCAAGCCTTACCTAGCTAATTGACATCTTGAAATCTTGAAGCGGCTTTCCCAGTTTTAGGGATCCCCGGTTGCTGATTCCGAATATCATCCCAATCAGGTAAAAAATCTTTTTATTTCTACCCAAACCTGAAACTTCCAGAAACCATTAGTTTTGGGATCCCCTTTCGTAATTTGTAACAAATCTCGGCTTTTCCCGGCCCTATTGGGCCGAAATATATATAGTCAGGATTTGACATGGGTTTTGTCCTATACTGTACCGAGATTTTGGTTTCGAGGCAATGTTTCCTTTGAAATAATTATCAGTCCTAATGCATTCACTGTATGTTGAAAGAACAAAGCATATTCGTTTTTATTTCAAGGAATTTTCGAATGTTGCGTTGAATTGCAATGTCTGCATACCGCCTTGCATCATTTCCGCTGTTAACTACGTAACTACCAAGTAACTACTTTCGTATTAACTATTCCTTAACACAATCATCACACTAAACAAAATATAAAATAAATCGATGTGTTCTAATTTTAATATAGAAATTTTGGAATGCAGTACGTTAGTTGACATTCCTTCCTTTATGTACCCATAACTAAGAATCAATTTTGTTCAATATAGTAACAGCTTTCAATATGGCCGACGGAACATAATGGGTTTGTTTTGATGCTGAAAATGTGCGGTGTGTGGCATTATTTTCGACTAGAGCGGAAAAAATGTGAGCGTGAAAATGAATTTAAAGTGAATTAGAGGAATTCATTAAAGTTAATAAGAATGGCGAGTGTGACTGCAGAAGGTGAAGAACGTTTGAATTGGATAGAATTCTGTGACAGACATGCTAAAGTAGCAGCACTCGATTTTGCAAGGGCGTTTTGCTCCTATGTTAGTGTGAACTTGCCTGAAAATGCCAGAGCAACTGTGTCTCATCGTGATTTCCTTCGAAAATTCTGGGATTGTTTTGTTGAACACTTCGAAGCTGAGTTAGCTAGGAAAAATATTACAAATCATAAGAAGGATAAAGTTTTAAACGGTAACTCCTCGGTATCGGGAGCTGCAGGGGCTACCCGAGCAAACAGTCATGAGGAATTTAGTGACTACTCTGAACATGAAAGGGATTCCCCCTCCCCGAAAGCACATCATAAACCATTTTTTAGAAGACTGTCGTTCAAGGGACTTAAAAAGGGAAAAAGTTTCTTTCATAAACAACATTCGGATGAAGTGGAACTTTCATCACATCATGATCGGCATTCGAAGCATGATAAACATGCAAAGACAAAATTAGCCAAAATTGTTGTAGAGTGTAGGAAAGAGGGAATCGTAAACTATTTAATGGGTGAAAACCTTGATGGAACGCAGAAGTGGGAAAAGTGTCGTTTAGCACTAGTTAAAACAGTGGGTGGATATATGTTGGAGTTTTATTCCCCACCCAAGGTAAGTAAGCAAGGACGGTTGAAAACGTTTGGGTGAACTAAGTTTGTATATATTTCTAGTAGTAACAAATTTGGTACTATTTAAGTTTAGTTGCAGTTATGCAGGTAATATGTTGTTATGGAACAAATCCAGTTTAGGGTAACCTATAAACGAATGTACGAAAAACAATATAGAAGGGCGTGTGTGTGTCCGTGCACTGACATCTCCCATTGAGTTAATTTCACATTTTTTATTTCACGAATCGATAAGGACGAAACATTTAAAGTACACTCAACGCCTTATAACAGTAAGTTAATAGGGTAGGGAGTAGATGCCCCGCCCCCCCTTCGTGATTTAGGTCTAAAGGTTAGGTGAAATTTGCTTTTGCATTCTAAACTGAATAAATAGCTTCTAGATTACGTAAGGGTAGGTTAGGTTGTTAATGTCCTTCACAGAGCGGGTCAGTCATCTACACCCTTGACAGTTAATATGCAGTACTACCATAAGGATAAACTTTGGATGTGGTCATCCAATTTTATACTTTCATTCTAGTGATTTCCTCAAGAAATTCAGCACAAAAACACATGACGTAATGCCGAGAAGGCGAAAGTGGGTTACTTCAAGTTCGGTTAAATTGTTTTTCTTTTTTATAATAACTTTATATATTTCTGTTTATAATACTGACATATTGGGTGAAGGTATACTAGTGGATGCGACTCTGCCTTCTAAACTGTTACCCACCTCACAACATTTGCATTTACTTTTCTCGCCTTACACATTGGGAGTGTGCAAACGTTACAGTTGACACGCCTTTTTTGCGTAATTTAATATAGTACCATGTACTTCAATAATTTATCTTATTACATTACATTTTCACGTTCTGAATACCAGTAAAAAAGGGTTAACTATAGTAGTGACGCACCAATTTGTAGAAATTTACAGAATAAATTGATATAATTGTGTGATGTTTGTGAGTAATTGGGAGCAAAATAGTAATGTAGATAACATTATAAGTTAATAATAATATTGTTGTTGTGTGTTTTAAAGATGTTTAGGACGCACTGCATGTTGTGGCGGAAGGAACTATTTTGCGTAGAATTACATTTGTTGTCATGTGGAAGGCGGTAAGGCAGTGTTGAAATAGCAAATCTTTGTTATGGTTATGACATTTCTTGGGTTAGTGTTATTGAATGGTATAGAAATGTCATGGGAAAGTACATTTTTAAGGTTATGTAGTGGAGTATTTTAAAGGCCCCGAAACAATTGCACACGTCTTTCTAATGGAAATTGGAAGAGTTAACACACCTGTGTGCTGAATGCAAGTGCCAATATGTGTCAGAATATATTTTGTAAAGATACATTACCGCACCTAACCTTACCTAACCTCCACGTTCATATGATCAGTAATTTAAGATAATTTACGAAAAATGCAAAGAAGGAATTATTAATAATAGATGTGAACATATAAAAATATATTTTGTAAAGATACATGACCGCACCTAACCTTACCTAACCCCCACGTTCGTATGGTCACTAATTTAAGATAATCTACGAAAAGTGCAAGAAAACAATTGCGTAAATCGCTCTCCTCCCATGAACACGTAATGTGTGTGTTTTTAAGTGATTTTGGTTTGGTTTTAGTGAATTTAAAATTGGTGCGTCACAACTATAGTAATGCCGTAAAAAATTCCGAATATGGCATTTCTTCTGGAATTTTCACAAATTTGGCTGACCACGTCTAAAGTTAACCCCTACCATAAATTCGCTGTCAAAAGCAATTCTCATAGGACTTTCCATCCAGTCTGCATACATTCACACAGATTCAGTGTCAAACAAGGCAGGGTCTGCGACAACTAGTCCCGCTCTATACAAACTCAAAAAGTATTTTTTTTTTCAATGTTTCTTGTGTACAAGGTTGCATGTAGGAAATATTTTATTCCTTACGGAAGCAGTTACTTTGATTTAATACTACAGGTTGACAAACACAAATCGTGCAACCTGAGGACTGCCGAATTTGAATTTATTTTTAAGGCCTTTAGGCAACTATGGCTCAAGCCGTATGGATTATGATGATATGAATTGGTGGAATGAAGTAAGTGGGAGGAAACGGGAATACCCCGAGAAAACACACGCACACGGTGTTTGTCCACCACATGGCATGAGCAGGGATCGAATTGACCAAGCCTAGCACCAGAGGTGAGCGCTCTACCAACTGAGCCACCGTGTCCCCGACTGCCGAATTTCTTACATATATATTTAACAGAAATTGACTTTCTGTACAGTGCTTTATAAAAAGAAAATTAAATACTAAATGAAGATCAAATTTCGTGCTTTGAGGATTTATAAAGATCAGTTTTTAATATCTATTTTTTTAATTAGTTTTTTCACTTGTTAATTAATTTTTAATTAAATTAACATTCAATTTAAAAAAAATCAATACCAAAAAGTAAGAAAAAACGCCAAAATATCAAGTAATGTAATGCCATCCAGTGGTAGAAAAAAAAAAATTAAAAAATGAACAAATGCCAGGTAAACACTACTATGTGCAGATGGCAGTAAGCATTACCAGACATCTGATTCGTGAGTAGAGCGCCGCCAAAATATAAACGGCGCCTCCAGAAAACAGTGGCGCGCAAACGCGGTAAATTTAAAAGTGTGCTCCGACATTCATACCGGAAAACTGATGGAACCGGCCGGAATATTAATAGCTGTATTTTTTATCATCAACCTATACTACGTAACGAAAACTTACTTTACCTGAAGTCACTAATGTATAGAGTAGGCCAGTGACGGTATCTGTTCACTTTTTCGATTAACTAATCCACCCTACCGTTACTACTACTAATAATAATAATAATAATAACCACAGGCGTTACAGACCGATAGGTCCTGAGCCTGCCCAACGTCATCTGTCCGGGCGTGGAACTTCGTCCACCTGATTGACGGCAGTGTGATCAGCGATGCGCGCCATCTAGCTATGAACAGGCGTATTAATGGCTTTCTAGACCGAGTGGCCGTCACGTTTTTAATCACGTGACTCCCCACTTTTCCTCACGACGCAGGGTGGACGCCGAAAAGTGGGAATCCATCCGGGGAATTTAACCCGGGACCACGCGGACATGAGTCCAATGCTCTAATCACTAGACTATGATGCCCCTTCACCCTACCGTTACTAGTGAAATAAAATAAGGGTAGTTTTTTTATGTTCTGTTGCCTTGTACCTTTACCAAAATAACCTCACTTCTATGCTGTTGTGTTTCTACCTCACCGCACCCGGTCATATTTGTTGTTTTTTATAATGCGGTAAATTTGGCAGGGGCAAAAACGGCAGGATTATAGGTTGTGAAATGGTGGGAAAGTGGAAATGAACACTTGACAAGTTCATTATACATTTTTCAAACTTCCATTGAAGAGGATATTTTCTTTTTAAGAGTAGACTTTAGAAGGATGGCTATTTGATTACTTCTAACAGACTGTTGTTTCCAGCAGAAGTAATTCTCGGTGAATCTCAATGTGTACCGGTAAATACTATTTTACTTGTAATAATGATATCATAAAATTAATTTAAAACATTCGTCTTCATACTGTGAGAATATAATCATAACCAACGGCGTTACATACCGATAGGTCCTGAGCCTGCCCCAACACCATCTGTCCGCAGTGTGGTCAGCACTGCGCGTCACCTAGCCACGAATAGGCATATTAGGGGCTTTCTAGACCGAGTGGTCGTCACGTCTTGATTCACGTGACTCTCCAGTTTTCCTCACAACGCTGGGTGGACGCCGAAAAGTGGGACTCAAGAGAATTTAGTGGCACATATTAATGCTACTACAGATCTTGTGTAGTGAAAACTCGAACACGAATGTATTTCTCATAAAAACTTGTACACTAAAAAGAAAATCAGATATTTCGTTCATTCTGAACTTTTAAATTTAACCTCTATCATTTGTTCATGATTATTCTTTCACTTGTTCAGAGTCTTTGTTCAATTTTCCTCAATGAAACATACAATCTCAAAAACTCTCTTATTTTCTCACCCAGTCGTAGTGGTATTGGGTTGTGGTTGATGCTTACTGTTAGTCATTTCACATAGAAGAATGGGAAGAACTGAATCTCATACTGATCTCATTAAATATTTTTGCTTCAATTTCTGCTATATTTATATATATATATATATGCGTCCACCCAGCGTCGTGAGGCCAATTGGGGAGCTACCTGAATAAAGAGGTAGCGATCACAGTTGATAGCTTCGGCTCTCCTCTCCCAACACGTCTGGTCAGCGTGGGAGCAGTAGACCAACTCCTCCCTCCGGGAGAGGCCTCATCCAGTAGTGGATTGAATATGGCTGTGAATTATTATATATATATTTATATATCTACATCATTACTAAACGGTAAGCGTTTGTGTTCATTCATTTAATAGTTGATCCATTCATTTGCGTCTTTATCTATGTCGGCCTGAACCTTAGATACCTAAAGGCCATAAATAAATAAAAAGAAAGATGTATATCTATGTAAGCTATGCATTTACTCTTTACTGAGATGCATATTTCTGAAAGAGGAATAGTAAATACTTTTTATTATTTTGCGTTTACTTAACGAAAAATCGAAGCAGAAAGGCGTAGTTTTTTTAAATAAAAAATATAGTTTGGTTCAGTAAGAAATTACAAGTTTTTTTCTTCATTCTGCTTGTAATATTTCTACCTTTATTCCAGGCGCTTGGACCTCTGTGAGTGCAATAGAATTACCTGTATCATTACATTCTAGAACAAAAATATTTTCCCTCCCCTCCCGTCAAGCAAACCCATACAACAAATCATACTAACACTGAAGATTGCGGGAAAATGTCATTATGACGTTTCTTCTGTATGTAATTATTCTGTATCCCGAATTTGAATTTATGAATGGCCTTAGGCAACTCTTGCTCTGGCCAGAATAGGGTGGGGGTGGGGGGAAAGGATGTTGAAATGTAGTCGGCCTGGGCATAGTTTGGAGGTACCATCCCGGCATGTGTCTGGCATGACAGTTAAAGAATAGTCAGGACGGACGGCGGCTGGGATCGTTCCCAGGACCTTCTGATAGCTAAACCAACACTCTACCAAGTGAGCTACGGTGGCCCGGTTGTGTATACAGAGTAGAATTTTCACAACTAGATGCACTACGAACCGAAACTGGGACTGATCCATGTCATACGAAGACCTCTGTGACCGACGATTGAGTCTCCTTACTAATATATTGTGTTGTACCAGTATGTACTGTATAGCACAGGATGCGTTTCATGCAGAATGGTTTGTTTCGGGGTGAAGCTTCGCAGATTCTCGACTTTGGTGAAGAAAGACAGAGAGATAAAAAGATTACATTACTTTTCAGACCCCAGTAAATTGAGCAGTTTTGGGTGTGTTACAATTACTCGGTGGACGGTGTTATGTGCTCTTTCAGACATCCCTCAAATCAGATAAAGATGTCTGCATGGCACCTGTTCCTCCATCGTCACTCTCCAGTAGCGTCAAAGGAAAATGAATTTAGCGAACCCCACATTCAGTTGTTGAAAGTTAACAGTTTGATATGCATTCTTATTTCATAGTTTATATACAATTAGGAACATTCTTAGAGTTATTTTTATGGTTAATTCTGAAAACGGGAGATGCATTTACTGCTAATATTGTTCAGTATTAACAAAACATTTCACAAGAACGAGAAACCGAATCCTATGACAATTTCTAACATCTTTTTAGTAGAGTTGGAAACAGGATCTACAATTTAGCTTTCCATGCATGATAGGTTTCTAAAGGTTCTTCCGCCTAACAACATTGAGATCGCATTATAAAGGCAGGCAGGATGGGGGGGCTTCAATTTAGATCTTAAATGTGATAGGATGGGCTTGTAGCTTTGGTTTCTTGTATAGGAGACATTTAATTTTAGATGTCTTCAGGTAGTATAAAAGCGCCACTTCTTGACTACTGTAAATCTTTGTTGAAACACTGAACAACGTAACATTTCTGTTTTCAATGCAAGACTATTTGATTACAAAAGAAAAATATAATCTTGAAAATCTCTGTAAAACCAGATTTGGCATGTTTTCCGTTTAGGTTCGTAACTATTTATATGTGCTTCTTGATTTATATATATATATATATATATATATATATATATATATATATATATAT
>JAGDQP010001926.1:43374-82836 GCA_022664845.1 Lepisma saccharinum
ATATATATATATATATATATATATATATATATATATATATATATATAGGCCTATCGTACAAAAAATTGTGTTAAATTCTGAGCTTACTATTAAATATTAGAAGGAAAATAACCGAGCGGCCCTAGCTCAGTTGGTAGAGCGTTGGCTTAGCAATCGGAATGACCTGGGAACGATCCTAACAGCCCATTATCCTGACGGAGGTTCTTCCAGGGTTTTCCTTTAGTTACACCAGGAAAATGACGGGATGGTACCTACGAAGTAGGTCCTGACCGGCTGTCTTCTAACATCCTCTCTCCCATCTTGTCCCGGCCTGAGCCTAAGATGCCTAAAGGCCATAAATAAATTCGTATTAGGAAGAAACTCAAATTATTTGACGGCACAGTAAAGTATGGCTTTAATTTCTTAAACAGAGTTTATGATTTTGATTAACATAGCGTAAACGAAAGCATTGGGCATTCATATAACATTTGTATAAAATCAGTAATTAATTTACATGACAATATAAACAATCCGGACTGTTTTCAATCACAACAAATATATTTTCCTAGTTGAATGAGTACTTTAAAACAGACATCAGTTGGAGCTGCTATTGCATTACTGTGAGATGGCCTAGTAATCAGATGTGTTCTTCTTCAACCATGATCGACCTTCGGGAGTCGCCATGGCTCAGGCTGTAGCGTGTCCGACTACAAATTGGACGGTCCGGGTTCAAATTCCGACCAGGACACTGGAGACTTTTCCCGTAGTGTACCCATCCCTGCTGCTCTGAGTTACACTCAGCCTCTTATCAAATTAAGTACCAAAGTGTCGTTGGTATTCTTGTGCACCTGGGAAGGTAAAGACAGTCGAACGTGGGACTGACCACCCCACCTCACTTTGTGCTGTAGGTCGAGAATATGTGTAGTGCTACCTCCATATGCCCGTTCACGGTGTGTGCGCATCACACAAGGGATAGCTTTACCTTTCTTTATGATCGACCTTCAACTGGACCCACTGAAGCAAATATTACAGTGTTACATCAGTTTCACCAAATTTTTACCTAACCTACCTTTCCATAACACCACAGATCTTTGCGCTCACTTGGTATACAAATATTATAATTTGTATTTTAACCGTGTTTGAAAGTAATTTTGTCTTCTTCTTTTTAAGGCTGTGAAACCAAAGAGCGGAGTTTTCTGTTTTTTAATAACTGAAGCAAGGGAAACCACTGCACTGGAGATGCCTGATCATGAAAACACTTTTGTTTTAAAGGTAAGCTGCGTTTTACAAAGATGGTTTTTGATCTCCAAAGTGTATTAGTATCGAGGTTACACTTATTTTTTTTTCTGCTGAAATATTTTCATGACACTCGTGCGTGACCTAGTCGGTAGCGCATTCTGCTTCAGTGCGAGGGGTTCCGGGTTCGTTTCCCGGTAAGGGCTCAAAATTTCGCTGTTGACCCAGCATTGTGAGGACGATTGAGGAGCTATCTGAATAGAATAAGTAACGGACTGGGGTCACGGCAGTCAGGAACATAGCTATGAAGAGGAATTACGCTGATCCCGTAACCCTTTGCTTGAACGTAGTACAAGCCGTCTGATAGGTCAGGGCTCTTAAGGGAGATGTCGCGCCGTCTAGTTTAGTTTTTAGATGATTTTAACCTTAGAAATAAACGTTTTCGAAATGAAAGATATTAAACACTCCGTACTAGGATTATATTATGGTCAACTCTAAGATATACAAACTCACCTTAGAAAAATCAAATTAAACCTTTGTGTTCTTAAATAACACCGTTCTCTGTCGGACTATCAAAGAATTCTGGGACTGTTCCAGACAATGAATAAGCACATTCAACTTCAAAACATACAAGAAGGTGACCTAAGAAAAATCAAAATATACTTACGTATCTGTGAGTACATATCCTTTACTGACGGAAAAAAAATATGCATACAATAAAGAACACCACATCACGTCATCCAAAGTAATATACATAATGCCTCGTGCAATATGGAAAGAATAGTTTTTGAAGCATGTTCTGTAATTTCTACCACAACTGAACACGTGCATAGCAAGGCTTAACTTCCTCTTGTGGAGAAATTTTTATTTAAACTGTAACTTTAACACTTGCACAGCCAACGTGGACCATTTTGAACACGAGACAATGTTTTATGGGTATTTTACTTTTTTTTTTCATTATTATTATTTCTGCGAAGTGTGAATTTCTTTGTGTTAGTTATATATTTATCTTGTAAATTATCCACTTAGTGGCATTATATATAATTTCAGATAGTATGTACAAGGCTTTTGTTTTATACATCGGAACTATAGAAGTCCCAGCTTGGGTAACAACGTTCGATATTTCTGGACCCGAGCTTATTTGTTGCCGACCTACTCTATGGACTCGAAGTATCATATCATAGGAACATATGAAAAGACAGCTCAGCAATAGATGAATTGTTTTCAAAAGTACAATAATATTAACTTGCTTTATATATATATATATATATATATATATGAGCTCCTGCGTAGCCTAGTCGGTAGCGCGCTCGACTTCAGTGCGAGCGGTCCCGGGTTCGATTCCCGGTGGGGGCTCAAAAATTTCGGTGTTGACCCAGCATCGTGAGGACAATTGGGGAGCTGCTGTGAATAAAATACAGTGGCGATCACAGTGAGAGCTTCGGCTCTCCTCTCCCAACCCGTCTGGTCAGCGTGGGAGCAGTAGACCAACTCCTCCCTTCGGGGAGAGGCCTCATCCACTAGTGGATTGAACATGGCTGTGATTTATTTATTATTATTATATATATATATATATATATATATATATATATATGAGTCACAAAAGTCTAATTCTCAGTAGATAGCAGCATGAAACAGCTATTTACCAGTCCCGCTACTGACAGTTCGTGAGAATTATTCCATAGATTGACGGGATTGTGGGATCCTTCTACTGAAATACGGGTACATATTCACTTGTTTACATATACTTCTCGTCAGAAACTGACGGGAATTTGTAACCCTAATGCGGAATATTTGCATAGCTGAGAGGCCATTTTGATGTTGAAAACTGGCAACACTGGTCAGAATAAATGCAATGGTGGAGTTAAATATGTGCGCGATTGACGGATTTATAAATGTAATTATATTGTTCGGAACCTAAACGGCATTCAGTGTTACTAATATAGTGTGAGTCCATAATGGTCAATGTCGGTCAACATTATATGAAAAATATCTTGGCAGTGCAGGGGTTAAGTGTACAGTTACACATATTTACATGCACCTAAACACGAAGATGACATATTTAACAATACCTTCCGTATAAAAATAAATCATTATTGCGTCAGAAGAAGCTCCTAGATTAAGATCGAAAAGCTTCGCGTATTGAAGTTTCAGCATGGCAGAGGGCTGAATTATGAGGTGAGTTCTGTTTTAATACACTGCGTTCCGTGCGTGTTAAAAATTTCTTTGTTTAGAATAACTACAATCCTGATTAACATCCTAAACGAGCTTGTAAGCTTATAAACATGGGATGAGCGGTGTTTATTGAAATTGACTTTGACATTGTTCAGGGTTTGAAAAAATCCAGCCCATCTGGGCCCAGGCGGGTTTATTATTTTTTTCGGGTTTAATTGGGTTTCTCAGTTTTCTTGGAGGATTTTAATAATGAAATGTCAATGTAATGATGTGTACAGACCTCAGTAGCTCAGTTGATAATGGTATATCATTACTGTGGAAGTTTTGTGCGTTTGCAATCTTTAGGCATCTATAACTCAAGACCGGGGTAAGATAGGGGAAAAGATACGGAAAATAGTTGACCAGGGCCTAAGTTGAAGGTACATTCCGGGATTTGCATTGTGTGACAGGAAAAGCCCCAAAACTTTAGTCAGGATGGTCGGCCGCTGGTATCGAACCCAGAAACTCTTGAATGCGAAGCAAACGCTCTATTAATTGACATCAGTGTTGAGTCGTGAGGCTTTGAACTAGGGTGTTCTTTGTGGTGGGGAAGGGGGTGAGCTCATGTGGTCTGTGCACCGGATTCAAGCCGCGGCCTGGTTCGGAGACCACGATAATTGTAGGTCCCGGCATTGCCCCCATTCACCAGGTGAGACGGAGTAAAACGAGGGAATCGGGGTAATCGCACTGGTCTACCTGAGCACGGTCTGAATTGCCACTAGGTCGTCAGGGACACCAAACCACAACAGACGTGATAATCACATTTTACAAATCCTTTATTCTTGTGGTTCTGTGGATAGCAACTGATCAATGATAGTTGACATCTGTTTGAAACTTCATATTATTATTAACGATAGTTGAAGAGTGTAGTAATTAATTTTGCACAGAATTTGATATTACAGACACATTACAAAGACGTGATTCATTATTATATAACATGCTTCAGTAATTTCATGTGAAAATAATTTGTTGGTATAGACATAATAAAGAGCACCAAAATCTATTATAGCTATATCTAGTTACAAGAGTTAGCAATTCTAGTCGGTTACGAAATCAATGTTATTTAATAGTGTGTATTGGAGTAATAGTTACTGGGCTTTAATAGTTCCTTGTACTTCAATATCACAAAGCTAAAGTGTGGTCGATTTTAGATAGCAATATTATTCTAGCTAGGGTTATATTGAGAGTCGTGATCTGCATTCTAACAATCCACAATACAATAGTTTTCAATATTATGCACTTCTATGACGTACTTTCATCTCAGCAATCTTTAGAAAATAAAATTTATGAAAAAACCCACTGAGGTTTTTTAAGTGGTGGTTTGTTTTCGGGCTGTGCCCACCTTGGCAAACCGTGACATCGCTCCGCCCAGTAGCCCCCCACCGAATTTGAACCCGGGACCACGCGCACAAAAAGCGTGCCTGCTAACCATTCGTGTTCTAATTTAGTTGATACTGAAGTTCAAATAAAGAAATTACTTTCTTTACTCACATACAATCACTTTATAAGTTCTTCCAGTGGCGCACCCTATGCATAAATAGAATTTTTTTAGAATTAATTTTCTTGAAAACAATTATTTTTTACTTTTTGGTACGAAGTGTTTTTTTTTTTTTAAAGAAAATTATGATTTTTAAAAAATATTTTTAATACTAAGTATCTGTAATTGTATTATTTTTTTTTTCCAACGCAGGCAGAGAACAACATGGAGTATGTGATAGAAGCACACGATACGGATGACATGAGGTCATGGCTTGCCACAATTAAATATTGTATGAGGACTAACCTTCCCACTAGTGATAGCCAGGATGGAAGGTAAGAGGGTTTTTGTTTTATGTTCAAAGCTTGTAAAGAACTATATTGAAGAATATGTACATTCCGAGTACATTCTTCGGATTCCATTTTAGATTTACTGTAGTCTTTAGTTTCCATGCTCTACATTGTAATATAAAAAGTACAGTCAGCGCCAAATGTTCGTACCCAGTTGTAATTTTTTTTTCTCCAAATAAGTTTGGAGTGGATTAATCAATTTGAATAGTTTTTAAACTTACTTACAGAAAATCACATTCTCTTTACCTTACATGAAACTACTCAAATCGAACCGAGCCGCCGTAGCTTAGTGGTAGCATGTGGGAAGTCGTGGGTTCGATCCCAGCGGCCGACCATCTTGACTGAGGTTTTTCCAGTTTTTCCTCAGTCACACCAGACAAATGCCGGAATGGTACCTTCAGCATAGGCTCCGGCCGATACCTTCCCGACTTCCTTCCCTATCCCGGCCTGAGCCTTAGATGCCTAAAGGTCATAAATAAAATTCAATAATTCAGAACTCAAATCGGTCAATCAATTCCAAATTCGTTCGGGGAAGAAATTTTGCGAGTGGGTACAAATTTTTCGAGTTGATTGTACATTGTACAACTTAACACCCAGAAAAGACAGTATATATGACATCATCATTTTATTACGATAACAAATTAAAGTACGTAGTACATTCACATTTTATATTTGCATTACCTCTTTATTTCCTGTTTCTGTGTTTTTACCTTGATAAAGCGAAGCTTTCTCTTGTTAAAAGTAATCATCATCGTCCTAAGCTGTTCCAACCGTGGCGTACACTTTCTTATTTCCTTCTACAGTTTCAAAATACCATTACATTGAAAAGCACCACATTACATATTTTGCATAAGGCTGAGTCAAATAGGCTGTTGATTGAGTGGTGAAGAAATTGTTACAGAATATCAAGAAAGAAAAAAAAAAGTATCTGGAAACACGTATAGGAGTATTCTCAATAAATCTTGACTCCCTTTCTTTGATACACTATTAAACAGGAATTAGGCTACACTTTTAGGCAAACACGCCAAGAAAATAATAGTAATCTTAATTTTCTCAAGATTTTATTAACAATTAGAACCAAACCCCATGGCCCGACAGCCCATTAAGGTCCAGGTCTACCAGCCGGCTTTGGCACTTATGCCGTAGAGGTGAGATGTGGTCAGCATCTCGGCTCCTCCTCGCCGTTAATGCCGATTTTCGTGACCGAAGTCCGCTACCTCTTTATTCAGGTAGCTCCCTAATTGGCGTCACGACGTTGGGTGGACGCCGCACAGGCAACACCATCTGGAGTGCTGCAACGGTCACCCGTCCAAGCACTGACCAGACCCAGAGCTGCTTGACTTCGGTGATCTTACGGGAACCGGTAGACCAGCTCGGCTTAGGGCGTTGCCTATTCACACTTTAGAGTGTAACATAAATACATTATACATTTACCAAACAGTTAAGCCAACTATCTCAAAAGTAATAGTATTAAACTATCTAAATACTAGTGTCTCATTGCCTAGTAACTTTGTACATGATGTTGGCAACTGTACAGATCTTCATATGGCAACATTGATAGTTTCAAGCATGAAGATGCTTTCGGCTCAGTACTTTTGTATTTCTCTAATTTCTTTTCATTGTCTTTAATTTCCTTTTTTAGTGTCTTTATTATTATTATTATTATTATTATTGTACCATAATGCACCAGTATACTTGGAGACTTGAATAGACTTATCCCGCCTACCTATTTTCGTCTGCGCTAGTGTAGAAAATGTTTACTTACATTCGTCGGCGTTGTGGCAGAAATCACTAAATCCAAAATATCAGTTTTGAGATATAGCGGTTTTAAAATTGGAGGACTATTTAAATGCATACGGAGTGAACATGGGAGGACTCTATTTTGTGTTTAAACGGAAGGCACTATCAATTAGTAAGTTCTTCCAGCCTAAAAAGAATCCCTTCTTTAATGTAATAGTGTAAACTCAGAACAGTGAAATTCGGAGTTAGTGACTTCTGCCACAACGCCGACGATATATAGGACATAGTGACAGGTATACAGAAATTTACACAAGGATTTAAGAGAAGAAAAAATGGCAAGCTTTCGCCAAAGATGTGGTTGCCGTAACGAATAGAAAAAAAAGTTACTTATTTTCTACTTCTACCTGATTCTACCATTTAGTATATATTACACCGAAAGTTACATTAATTTCGATGGAGGTATAGGTGGAGAGGAACGTAGTATTGCTTTATCTTAATTCTCGCAGTTCGTCTTCTCAGTGCAAAGAACATTCACTGTAACTACGAATGTTTTTGTGGAACAATCTTTTCGCCTTCATGTAGAATGAGCAGAAGATGAATTATGGCAAAATGTCTCACGATCTACTGATGTATAGTTAATCAGGCTTTCGGAATTGTTTCGTAGTCTAACGTGCATGAAAGGACAGTTGTCGACTGCAAGAATCCCTGAAAAGAGGATCGTAACGCTCTGTGCGGCTTCGAAATATCTTCTTCATAGACGGAAAAGTTATTTTGTTGAGTCCTAACTGTGCCTCCTTTCGAAACTTAATGTTGGTTTCCTGTCGAAAACTAGTCAGTTCTCTGTTTGTGTCCACGTTCAACTTTTCATTGAACGAAAAAACTGCTTCTTTCAGCTTTTTTTTTAAGACTTAAGTACAAATTGATCTTTTTTTTTTCTTTTTGTTTTTAGGAGTCTTCTAGGTGCTGAAGGAGATGTGAGAATTCGTGATGGAAGAGTCAAACCGGACGGAGTCGTCCTTCCTGGCGAAAGCTTAGAGCATCCTCCGGAACTGCCTCCAAGATTAGCTGGGGGACGCGGTGGAACAGATACGCCAGGATTGAGGCTTTCTAGTAACAGTAACTTTGAACTGTGTACCTCTCGCTCGGATATAGAGCAGTGTGAGTACAATTAAAAGAGTATTAATGTGTTATGACAAGACAAAAGTCATAATGTTATGTATTTGAAAATTGTAAATCTGTTTCGTTCAGGATGGTTTCAGTCAGCTGGATAATTTGTAAGTATATGGTGTTATTTATGTTGTAATAAGCAATTTATTAAATCCAACATTCTATATAATGACTATGTTCGTAGGCAAAGTATTATATGGAGAACCTTTATATTCTAGGTTAGGTTGGATTCTTTATTTTATACTTTGCCAGGTATTGTATAAAGTGCCGGGTTTCACACAATGCTGGCAACATACACCTAAATGTTACCTCTGAAAACTGTGATCATCATCATCCTGGAATTAATTTGTAAGGCCTTTAGGCAACTTTGGCTCAGGCCGAATGGATGATGATGGGATGGATTGGTGAAATGAAGAAAGTGGGAGGAAACGGGAGTACCCCGAGAAAACCCACGCACACGGTGGTTGTCCAGCACAAAGCCCACATGGCATGAGCAGGGATCGAACTGACCAAGCCTAGCACCAGAGATGAGCGCTATACGACCATTTAGCCACCGCGGCCCTGCGTCATCCTGGAATCTGTATGTATTGATGTATATGGAAGTTTTTCTCATCTGAATGTCTCTTAGAAGTTCTTTTTCAGCGTTGTTTTCTTTATGGCTGTTTTGGTGAACTTTACTCTTCGTCACTGCAGGCCAGAGACCAAAGAATGTTTTCCAGTAGTTCCTCCCCACCCCAACTGATGGACGTTGTTGGTCTGTTGTCAACCCTCTGAACTGGGTGAAAAAAAAAAATGTAAAAAAAAAAGGAAATTTCTTCCTTCCCTCTCTGAAGGACAGAAGTTGTGGTGTGGGTATACATGTGTTAGATAGACGTAACCAAATCAGTTCAGATACGCAATTTGTGCTTTAGTGTTTGAGGATTGCTTCTTCGTCACCTTCGAGTAGTCAATTATAACATCTTTACAATAAAGTAGCTTTGTAAGTTTACTTGACGTGTTTTGAAGATAATTATTTATGTGCAAAGCGGAAAACCTTCGTTTGGCCCGCACATAATGATGGTCCTCCGCCGAGCCGGATAAGAAAAAGTTCGTGAAGTGTGAACAATCTGAGAGACAGACAGCAGTTTTTTCTCTGTTTTTTTTATCCTTCTTCTTCGTGTTTTGTGATCATTTTGTGTGTGATTACTAATCAACTATGGATGCCCTGGTGATTAAGAAGAGAACATTAAAAGCAAAAATTACGCGCGAGGAAAAAGCCGTTACCGTCTTGGCGGGAACAGATACTAGTGCTGTTATCGTGCATCAGGGAAAGGTCAGTGAGTTACAGCGGGACTGTGCCCAGTTACTGGACGACATCGCGGCCATTTCAACGGACGAACAATTTGAAAAGGAAGAGGAGGAATTAGCGGAGTTGGATAAGAGACTAGTGCAATTGTGTGTACAATTAATGAACTTACAAGTATCCCAATCCTCCTCCCTCTCCGCCCCCGAAGTGCAAGTGAGTGATGTGAAACTCCCTAAGCTACAACTACCCACCTTCACGGGAAATTTGTATAAGTGGTTTTTTCTTTTCATGACCTTTCAATTAGTCAATTTGGCAATTTCAACTAGTGCCAAACCGAAACATCCGATCAGCGGTGAATCAGCCAAATTTCGTGACAAGAAAAGCACATTTTCTCACCTTACAGTGTCGCAACGGGCCCAAATTGTATGTGAAATATGCAACGTGAATCACCCTATTTACAAGTGCAAGGTTTTGAAATTTTCAGTGGCAGACCGTGTTGCCTTAATCAAGGAGAAATCTCTGTAGTGTTTCAATTGCTTGCGCAAATCTTGTCGTAAGGACATGTGTTCCTCTTCTAATTGACGGAAGTGCAACAAAAATCGTCATACGTTAATACATTTTGAGCGAGTTGAATCAGGACTTAACCCTTCCGCGCCGGCATATGAATAAAATAATGCCTCACATGTTAGCTCGGAAACTAGTGTTCCTCCAGTTTTGTTGTGTACTGCTATTATAAAGGTGAAAGGGAGAAACGGGACGTACTATCCATTCTGATCGATACTGGATTGGGCGTCGGAGAATCAACCTTCGCAAGTGGATATTGTATTCAAAAGCTTGGGCTACAAAAGCGGAGATCCAGCGTAGCAATTTCCGGGATAACGACTGTTCGCGCGGGTGCTGCAAGTGCAATGGTGGACCTAGTCTCAGCCCCTAGGTGATGCAAATGAAGTGTTCGAGACCCGAGCCATTGTAGTGCCGAAAGTAACGTGCTATCTCCCGAAGCGATCATGCCCAAATTGGGAACATTTGAAGGGGATCAAGCTAGCGGACCCCACTTTCAATGTGGTAGATCCCATTGATATACTTTTAGGTACCGACGTATTTCCATAGCTTATGCGAAGCGGGCAACGTATAGGATCACCAGGAACACCTACCTCTTTAGAGACGGTTCTAGGCTGGGTATTGTTCGGTACCGTAGCCCCCACAAGTGGCAACGTAACCGTGGCGTCATTTCGCGTCTCGTGTGAAGTGGACGAAACTCTTCGCAAATTCTGGGAACTAGAAACATTCATATCAAAGGGAGAGAAACAGTGCGATCAGCATTTTTCAGCTACTCACAGCCGGAACTTACAGGGAACATGTTACTGGTTAGTCCCTTCAAGGTTAACGCCGCAGCATTGGGTAGTTCGCGCGATATTGCTGTTCGAAGGCTGTTAAGTACCGAACGTAAGCTAGCGAAACAGCCTCAATTGTAGCAACAATACAGTGTATTTATGAAAGAATACCTGAGTCTAGGACACATGGAAGTCGTCCCTGCTAGTGATAAAAACATGGTCCCCGAAAAGAGTTATTTGCCACATCACGCTGTTCACAACACAAACTACGTACGAATATCTATCATATATGAAAAAGAATGGCTTGTTTATGTTAATTAATTGCCAAGATGATTTGTTAAAAGTAGTACAGCATACTACATACTCCAGTATGAGCTCCAGTGATTATCAACAATAAACTTGAAACTTTAAGAAGGAATATCTCGGAAGAATTATTTAAAAAAAAAAAGAGTCTGTTCATTTCTTAAAGAGCTCATTGAAAAGTAATTATCAAAATCTATAGGACTTGACCGTTACATATTTTTCTTGAACTTCCTGACTTGAATTAAGTCCAGTGTCCATTTCAAAATAAACAGTTATGGGATGTGGTAATTTGGGACACCAAGGTGTATGTTTACTGTCTATTGGCAACACTGTTTAACAGGTACACATGTATCTTAACAGTCCCATTTGTATTGATTGTAGAGAGTTGGATTGCCAGATTTGGGTAGTATTACTACGTGTCCGAAGTTACATGACATGCCCGAAATTACCTCGTTTGACGGTGTGTAAATTTTTTTTTTTAAGTGTTGCTACCGCCACTTGACAGCTTGGATGAATGCTAACACCGTGATATGTTGTGAGATAGTATCTCGTGGATCAGGTGAAACACTGGCCATGACAAGGTGATGTGAAGTATCCCCGAGTTGAAACCAAGCATCGTAGTGGGTGCCAGACCAAATTTCAGCATTAAGATTTCAAAATAAATTAATTGGTTTCATAAAACCCTTTTACACGGACATGATGGGAAACAGCACAGCCATCGATCTGAGTTACTAGAAATAAACTTTCACTCAGCCACCCTCACACGAATTATTTATTTTCACATATCCTCTCGCATAATATAAAAACAAACGTTTAATCATTAAATATATAAAATTTTGTCTTTCCAAATTTTAAATATAATTTTCTGTCATCAGTTGTTATATTAAGGTACTATGTCGCAGGGTGTCTGGCGGACTAGAAAACCTGGAAAAGTCAGGAAATTATTACAGACTTTTCTGTACCTTGCACAATTTGTGGATGTTCCTATCCAAGGAACGGAGTAGGAGAGGGCGGTACACAGTTTGCAGGAATTTATGTCTAAGTTAATGTGTCAATAACAATCTGGAAAATCAATTGTTTTTTTTTTCGCTGGACATCCTATATCGGGTTTATTTTATTTTCAGTTGTATGTGATGCGTTTTGATGGTCATTAGTTAATTTAGATACATTATTCCAGTTGTGTTTAAAAAAAGTAGTTCATTTGTGTCAAACATGTAAGTATTCCTTTTCGTTGATTACTTTAAGTTTCCTTAACAGTGAGAGACCAGGGCATCAACCAAGATCCGTTAGACGTAAGTTTGATAAAAGTTTTATTTGTTTGGGGGTAGATGGTCATGAGATGCTCTGAATATTAATACCTGACTTTCTTTTCTTCCTTCCCTAGTGGTAGAACCAGAGCCAGATATATCCCTCTCATTACGAGAATATCCATGGTTTCATGGGACACTACCTCGCTCTGAAGCAGCTCAACTTGTGTTACATGATGGCTTCAACGGCCATGGAGTGTTCCTGGTGCGGCAAAGTGAAACACGGAAGGGCGAGTTCGTTTTAACATTCAACTTCCAAGGAAGAGCCAAGGCAAGGACAAGTTCCTGGACTTCCTTTTTTTTATCATTACTTATTTTCGTAGATGTTCATTTTTTTTTTTACTCAAGAATTGAGACTTTTAAATAAAAAAGGTTGAAGTGAAGTTGTTCTTAAAATTACATTTTCTTGCAGCCTGATGAATAAGTAATGTCTTTAACACTGTTATTGCTGTGTATTGGGTGTTTTTAAATGAGCAAGCAATATCAACACTCAAGGGAGTGCTAGCAGGTGCTTACTGCTCATGCTTTTTCGCTGAGATATTGTTTTTGTGCTACAATATTCGATGGTTTTGTACCAACATCTTTCGACTAGAAACAGTTGTTTCATCATCATCATCATCATATTCAGCCGTTTTCTATCCACTGCTGGATGAAGGCCTCCCCCTTTTCTTTCCACATATCTCGGTCTGCTGATATCCTCATCCATGTAGCTCCTGAAAAACGCTTGATTTCATCTACCCATCTTACATTTGGACGTCGTCTCGGTCGTTTCTTTTATCTAGGAATCCACTGTAGTACATTTGTCGTCCACCTTCCATCTGTTCGTCTAGCTATGTGACCGGCCCATCTCCACTTCATCTTCTTCGCACTCTTGATTACATCCTCTATCTTTGTTTGTGCGCGAATCCATTCATTTCTCTTCCTGTCCCTCCTGGTTATTCCTAGCATGCACCTCTCCATTGCTCTTTGTGTGACTCTCAATCTTTGAGTCGTTTGCGCATTCAATGTCCAAGTTTCGCAGCCGTACATCATTACAGGTAAGACACAATGATTATAAACTTTACGCTTCAGACACATTGGAAGTTTGCTTTTGATAATAAAGTGTAGTCTTCCAAAAGAACTCCACGCCATTTTACATCTTCTATTTATTTCATCAGTCAACTTTGCATTCGATGTTTTAAGCTGGCCTAGGTAAACATACTCATCAACTATGCCTATTGTCTCTCCGTTAATCTTCACTTCCTTCTTTGCAGCATGTTGGTTGTACATTACTTTTGTTTTATTTAAAATTATATGAGTATAAGTACAGAAGTGTCAAAACCAACTAATCCGAATACTGTTAAACGAGCACTACTTGCATATGTGTACATTTTATCTTGAAAGCTGCTCGAATGACTTGCATGAAATTGAATTTAAATTTATTTATGTCCTTTAGGCATCTCAGGGTAAGGCTGGAATAGGGTGGGTGAGAAGATGTTGGATGGTAGTTGATATTAATTTTCAATAGATGAAAATCCCACACGGACTGAAAATAATAAATAAGCGGAAGTAGTCCTAAATTATGTACATTTTCTTATGTTCATTTTAGCTGGTGTTAAAATAAAAGCTTGTTAAAAATATAATGTACATAATGCGCGCGATAGAGTACCCAAGTTGGATCAAGTATGAATCATTAATATTTCCTTTATTTACTAGCACTTTGCGATACAATTCCTTTCATATTCACGCACAGGTTTCATAGTTTGACTCACGTTTGCTAGATCCACTGGATGAAGTGCCTGGCAGCGTCTGAAAGTTACACTAAGGCCTCCTGTAATCCGATTACTTCCTTTCTTGGCACCGGTGGATTAGTTTAATTACCTCCTCTATTGTCGCACCACATAGCTGTAATCTAAATATAACACGCACAGCTTATGCAAGTACGGAACTTGTCAAATAAGTTTAAAAAAGTGACATCGTACGGTAGATGAATGTCTTATCACAATTACATTACCTTGAGTATGAATTGCAGTCGTCCTCAACGGACAACCGTGAAATTTTTGGGAGCGCCTTTCGCTATCTATGATGGCTTGTTCAGAACAAAACAATTTTATATGTAAAGAGCGTTTTTAACGAAAAACGCTTCCACAAATATGACTTCTGCGTTGAGGATGAGGATGAGAATATGCTATAGTTAATATTCAAGGTACGTAATTGTGGCGACTAAGTTTAGTTTTGAAGTTATTATTGTTGCAGTAGTGAGAATTTGAGGTAGTAATGGGAGCGCATCTTGTAGTGCACCCATACTAGTCGTCGTAGCTAATATATTGGGAAACGTAGGTTGCTAGAATAACATTACGGTAGTGTTGTTCTACTGGTTACTAAGTAACGGGTGGAGCATGCATTAACAGGCGTCGAAGGCTAACTCCAACGTAAAAAAAAAATTCTTGACTTACGGTACGAAGTGAGGTGGGGTGGTCAGTCCCACGCTCGACCGCCTTTACCTTCCCAAGGCGCCCAGGAATACCAAGGACACTCTGGTACTCAATTTGATTGGAGGCTGAGTGCACCTCAGAGCGCCAGGCATGGGAACACTGAGAGAAAAGTCTCCAATGTCCTGGCCGGGATTTGAACCTGGGCCGCCCGATTCGTAGTCAGACGCGCTACCGTCTGAGCCACGGAGACTCATTAACTCCAACGTACACTTGTAGTATTACTTCTTGATCAGTCAGCATACAAAAATAATCCGAACGCCATCTACAAGGTGCACCTGAGTAAGATACCACTTTATAAACGGTTCTACATCTTCATGTCGCGTTTAAAACAAGACCTTGACATCATCTTGTATCAAAACTACAGTCGATTGCATTCTTTTGTTTTTATTGGGCTTTTTAACTAATAACAGTATTCTGCAATACTATCGTATTTACTGCAATGATGTTATGATTCCATTACAGTATTCAGAATTACATTGCACGATTAATAGATCATAAGAAGATAGCCACTAATTAGAAAATCAAGTAAAGAACATAATAATATAGTCCTAAATTCGCAGAAATGGCCAATACAATCTACATAATGAGTGTTTTAATTCAGGCAGTTGACATCGGATTAGAGGAATTCTATTGTAAAGTAAATTGTCCTGTACATGGATTTGTGATGTGAATATGGGGGTATTATTAGAATTACGCATCGTAGGAAACCTATGAAGTATAAGCAATTGATAACAATTAAGTAGTCATAGTTACGTATTTTTCTTTCCAGCATCTTCGAATGACGTTGAATGGCGAAGGGCAGTGTAGGGTGCAACACCTGTGGTTTCCAACGATATTTGATATGTTGGAGCACTTCAGGCAACATCCTATTCCATTGGAGTCAGGGGGTGCGTCGGATGTTACACTGACCGAATACGTAGTTGCGTCTTCAAGCGGCCGAGCTGGTGTTGCAGGCGGCACTCAGTCAGGGGATAGAAGGCCGCCTGTTCCTCCTGAACCTCGCGAGGTAAGCATCCCTACGGGTATTTTTGTTGTTGTTTTCTTTTAAGTTAATTTAAGAAATTTACTCTTACTTGAGTACGGAAACAGTATCCAACTTGACATTTACAATAATATAACCAGATTTCATCACCTCTGACAATTAGTAGAAATTGAAAATGATAAGAAATACATCCACCGTGCAGTAAGTTTGGATACACTGCATTGGACGTGGTTTGTTCCTGCTCGTCGATTGTGGGAACCCAGACCTGCCGCACCTGCAAATGGTCATGGGTAATCAGATGTAATATACAATATGGAGAAGTTTCTCTGACTAGGGAATTCTAAACACAGCCACGTATGTTAGTAGTCTTTTTAATTTGCTACCGTGAACGACGTTTGTTGTCAAGCTAAATTGCGCAAAGCACCGTTCAGTTGTCCCAAACCGAACGTTTAAGTAAATCATTCTTACATGATTAAACCACGCTGAAAGTTGTAGTAAAAGAGAGAGTCCCAAAAGTCATTACTCGGCAATTACGTCATCCATCAATCAACCTTTACACCTACACTTCTCGACACGAACTAACATTGTCCAGTTGTGGGTTGAGGAGACGTCACGTGCAGTGGTACAACCACCGTCAAATTGCACGACCACTCAGTTCTTACGGAACAACTTTTGTTCTCCCGAGTGTAGTCATATATTCCTTCTTTATGTGACCACCTGGGCGCTAGGTCAAAGTATGAAATAACTAGTAGAGAGGGTTTCTTTTCCCATAACAAAAACGTAACATGTAATCAGTATTATTTATATGTATTTCCCGTAGTGATTATAAGTCCTATGAGTTCTCACGCTATACCAGCCGGTGTCCTATCACGGACAAGCAACACAAATAGCAATTGGAAGCAGCCCTGCGATTGGCTGGTGGTAGCGTAACGCAATAGCGTTTCCACGGCGGGTAAAAAAAAGCTTACATCTGTAGTAGCTTCTTAGATGTCATAGCAAAACAGTTTTGTCTTTAAAAAAATATATATGCATTGTATCTGATTATAGAAAGAAGAAAGGCGGAAGCTATCATTGTATGTATAGCTTTTCCGCGTTGCAGAGAGGGTGATGTGTGAACAGCCAAATAGCCAACACTATGACCACGTGACTAGTAGGAGGAGTCACGCCGGGACTTTAAGCGAGAGG
The DNA here is from genome assembly GCA_022664845.1 of Lepisma saccharinum. Lineage (NCBI taxonomy): Eukaryota > Metazoa > Arthropoda > Insecta > Zygentoma > Lepismatidae > Lepisma > Lepisma saccharinum. The sequence continues at coordinate 60,408 of JAGDQP010001926.1, forward strand.
ATAATAGGTAAACATATGCAATAAATCAGAGCATACAGAGCGCAAGTATTTATGCTCTTTTCATCATAATTCGACATAAGTTGTGCATTGCATTTATGATTTCTGCGGTAATTACATAATACGAACAATTTGTCGTTTTTTTGATATAATAGTTCTTAATATATTTGTGTATTCTTATTTAACTGAATAGCAACGATTGAAAAGTTTTTTTTTTAAATCTCCATTTTGGACAATATTACAGGGTGTCTACTTACCTGGAATACCTAGAAAAAGCCTGGAATTTAAACCTGATTTTTTTGTTGAAGTATTTGAATTGAATATGGGCATGGTGTAACACGCGGAGGGTCAGTACTATAAATGTCGAGTTACCCGGGTTTTCACCCTCGTCTTATTTTCTGTACTTTGAAAATAAGGTTTTTGGGAAAGATATACGGACCGAAACTGGACAAGATGACTGGCGATCGGAGGAGACTGCATAGTGAAGAACTCCCACGGGACTGTACGACTCTCCCGAGCTTGTGAGAATATTGAAATCGCGACGACTAAGATGGGTAGGCTATGTAGCGTGGATGAGGGAAAAGCGAAGATAATATTCCATCGTGATTGGAAAGCTGAAGGGAAATAGACCGTTAGGAAGACCGAGACGTCGTTGGGAGAACAGTATTCCCTTCGAGAAGTAGGTGTTTATGATGAAAACTGGCTTGATCTTGCCCAGGATAGAATCCTATGGTAAACGTTTATTACTGCGGCAATGAACTTGCTTGTTCCATAAGCCATAAAGTAAATAAGTACGGTAATTTCTTTGTACTTTTTGTGCTGTGTTTCAACAATAGCCTGTTGTGTCTACAGGCAATTAATTACGCGAAAGAGTAATTTGATGTGTAGTAATGTGTGTTTTTAGTTATGAAGTATGCTGTTTTTGTATGTATGTACAATATAAAACGTGAGAAATTTGGAAAATTTAAAAATATTTACAACTATTCAACTAAGACGCTTGTTGAGATTCGAAAATGCATTGAATAAAATTAAAAATTTCGAATATCAACAAGTGTCTTAATGAATAATTGTAAATATTTTTACATTTTCAAAATTTCTCACATTTAATATTGTACATACAAAAAGAATATAATTCATAACTAAAAACACACATTTACTACATATTAAATTACCGTTTCACGTAACTGCCTGAAGACAACAGGTTATTATTGAAAAACTGGGCAGGAAAAAAAGGATACAGAAAATAGTATAAAATACAAGGAGAGCGAAAGATTGAATTTAATTTGATTTCATTTTATTTACTGTTAGGTAACGTTGTCTCAGACCGAGCCCTGTCTTAGGCAGCTAAAATATTTTTAAATTTTGAATCTGAACTAAATTTTCTTTTGACAGTACTATTTTTTTCTAGTTACTGCACAGTTTTCTCTACTGACCTTCTGGTCGGGAATATTCTGCTTTATTTTCTTCATGGAAATATATGTGCATCTTGTATATACATAAATATGTCATCATCATCATATTCAGCCGTTTTCTATCCACTGCTGGATGAAGGCCTCCCCTTTTTCTTTCCACATATCTCGGTCTGCTGATATCCTCATCCATGTAGCTCCCGAAAAACGCTTGATTTCATCTACCCATCTTACATTTGGACGTCGTCTCGGTCGTTTCTTTTCTCTAGGAATCCACTGTAGTACATTTGTCGTCCACCTTCCATCTGTTCGTCTAGCTATGTGACCGGCCCATCTGCACTTCATCTTCTTCGCAGTCTTGATTACATCCTCTACCTTTGTTTGTGCGCGAATCCATTCATTTCTCTTCCTGTCCCTCCTGGTTATTCCTAGCATGCCATAGTGCATAGTGCTGTTACCGCCCATACAATTAATTTTATCTTATCTTATCCTAGCATGCACCTCTCCATTGCTCTTTGTGTGACTCTATTAAGATTGAGAGTCACATAAATACGTATTTATTCATATTTTACGCCGTACAGTGACTTAAATGGTATATGCTTCTTTTAATTGATACACCTTTATTGTTTGTTTAAAAGAAGAAAAATATTGTATTAATAACTAGCCAATGTACCCGCCCGTTGGTGCGGGGTGAGCAAATTACGTCGGCAACACTAATAGTCGTACTACTACTACTACACAAATACTAATACTACTACCACTACAATAACAACTATTACTCTTACTACTAATACTACTGCAAATACTTAATTATATAATAAATAATTATTTTTATTTCTGATTGTTGTTTTAACTTTAAAATGGAAACAATGTATTTATTTCATTGTCATATGGAATAAAAGTGCTATTTTTATTAATTAGATTGCGGCACAGTCACTTCCGGGAACTTAAAATACCTAAAGCTCCTGCGTATAGACTCAAAGACCATGTATGCAAAATTTGGTTGAAATCAATGCACTCCTGTAGATTTAAATCGTGTTCAAACAAACAAACAATTCCTTGTTGATGAATGGTAAAGCTCGCTGCCTTTTAATCAAGGGGGTCCCGGTTTCGGTTTTCGGTGCTGGCGTAAGTGGTTCGTATCCCACGTTAAACTGTAGGTCCCGTCCTTAAGACGTCATCTTCATCCGGTGAAAGGCAATGGCAAACTATCATTGGTTCACCATGCCGATTGTCACTTGTAAATGGGACTTCGTCTTGTAAGTGATTAGACAATAAATTAAATCAAATGTTGTAAATTAATGACCTGAAAAATCAATACAAATATACCTGAAAAAAACGTGGAATTTGAAACTTATCATTTAGTAGACACCCTGCATTAAGTTACCACCACAATGGGCAGGTTCGTTTTGACCATATTTAGTATGTCACAGCACTAGAGTGCAGTGATTTGATAGCTGGATAGCACGAAATAGTTTTGAACAACTTTCTAGTACTGTGATACTGGTCAAAAACGAACCTACCCATTGTGGTAACTCAGTTTTATCCAAAATGGAGATACTGCGTTTTAGCTTAGGACGGCAAATATAGAACATCTTTTCAGCAATAGCTCAATAGATGTACTGGATGATACTTTGATTTTGATTTGCTAATCCAACACCGTTTACGTTATTATCTGTAGAGTGATGACGTCATTTGTGACAATGTCGCTGTGACTTTGAGCGCCTGTAGCTCCGAAACTACACATGCTTCGAAATTTCTTCAAGTGCACTTTGTTTTTTTTATTTTGATATGAATAATCCCCTCCCGAAGTTTGTCTCATTATTTCTGGGGCACCCTGTATAGCTGAAGCATGAATACATTGAGATACTGTCGTATTTTATGGGTTCGGATAATTACATTTGAAGAGTACAAGGGGAAGAAACGGTGATGGTCCTCTTTGGGTGCAGTGGTTTTATTGTTAGTCCTAGATATTTAATAATAATGGAATCAGTAGAAATTGGTAAAGGAATGGAAGTTCAGAAAAGTTGACATTGAATTTATTTTAAGGTCTTTTGGCAGAAGTGTTGACGTATTAAATCAAGAATTTGAATGCAGTTACACAGGGGCTGTAAGGTGCCTTTATTTTTCTTCCCATATAGTCTTTATTTGTTTGTAATAAGTATTTTTTTTTTCTACATTTCCAAAGAAATTCATGCAAGCATTACCTTTTTTTAGGTGATAGTCAATGGAGGATCAGTCCGAACGCGAACAGAGTCCATGGAAAGGTTACAACAACAAGAACGACAGAGCAGTTCGGGCTCTGGAGGTGGTCGTGCCGTAGAGAACACTTACAGCTTCGTATGACCCAGTCAGAACACTTTGCCGGAATCAAGTGTTACTTCTGAATCCTGAACCAGAGGGGAGAAGAAGTGAGCATAGCGTTTGGGCATCAGTGTTCTTTGAATGATGGAGTCGCTGTTTGTGAGTACAAACTTGAAGCATTACAAAGTTTAAAAAAAAAATGGCTGGTTGAAAACGCCATTTTTAAAGGTAAAGCAAATGCCTTTTCTTTTTTGCCATAACTTGTAAGGTGGATCAGATATAAGTTAAGTCATAAACAGTATTAAAATAAAAGACTTTTAAGCTCAAACTTATCCTGTATAGCGCGTTAAGTAGCGTTGTGTACAACTTTATGCTAAGTCGAAAACTGGAAGAACCGGTTTTTAGATCCGTCATGCAGTATAATATTGCACAGGCCTGGGGAACCTGTGAGTCATATGTAATATTAAATATTGCTTCATGTGCTGAGAAAAAAAACGCTAAGGAATGTCAGAAATATTTATCGTATGACCGAAACTGTGCCACTGTATTGCATCATGTTTAATTCCAACAGTAGAAATCAGGAATGCGTAGGCTTGATTTACCACGCTGCGGAGAGCCTGTGTTCCATGAAGAGAGAACATTATATTATCAGATTCTATCTCATTTCAGCCTTACAGAGTAGCGGGAAGTAACATTGGTTATGTACTGTGCTACTTTGAGAGTAGATGTGAATGTCCAACAGCTTTGTTCTCCGCCCTTCTTTGTTTTTTTCGTACCAGAAGTGCCATTAGCAGATAGGTTTTGGAGTTACATAGTAAGAGTATCTGCTTGTCCTATGGTAGTTTCTCAAAATCGATTAGAAATATCTTTGCTCCTGTTGTCTATAATGAAACAGCAGATCCAAGCATGTATGTGGAATGAAGGTAGTTTCGTATATGATTAATGCAAGGCGAGCTAGTCCTGGCGTCATTGTACCGTATTTGACAGACATAGTTTGGTAAACTAATATTATTACCATCTAGTTAATAAAAATCAACGTGGTATTGGCCTGTGTGCGTACTGCTGGGTGAAAAAAAAAAATCTTGCTTTGGCAAGAAGCTTCTGATATTAGCATCGTGATATTTTTGTCCCGTCAATTCCTTGAATGAAATTGTAGGGAATTTTAGGGGCAGGTCTTCCAAAAACTGTGTACTGTTTGCGTTCATATTCTCGTGAAAATTAAAACTACACACAAATCTTCCCCCCCCCCCCCCCCCACACACACACACATACACAGAGTATGCGCTGGATTGTAGCACGAGAAAACACATACGTACGCTCGAAACTTATCTAGAGAAATCGAATGAAGTTGCCAAACTTTCGGTTACGAAGACTGAAATTAGCAAAGTAATTTATAATTATTACAATTTTATTTTAATATATAAATACATTTCTACATTAGCTGTATTTATCTAACATATAAATGTATGTTATTTTAATATAAATACATCAATCTGCTTTAGATTTAGTTCCAAAAGTTCCTTTGTTTTGTAAGGAAATGATCGAAAACTGAATCTGAATACGAGCATGAGCTGTCTCGTAATATCGTCAACCCTGATTTGACACTGGTGAGGGTGGGGGGTACATTGTAACTGAAAAAGAGAACAAATACGCATGCTTAGAAAATGGATACGAATTGCTTTTGTTTTCGCGAATCTTTGCTCCAAGTGGTTAAGAATAGTCATATTACTCCTTGTATCCCTCCTCTTAGCAAAAAATGTGTCTTGTCTTTTCCCGCCAAACAGGCAAAAATTAGGGAAGAGAAGTTCATCGAGCACAAATGCATACCTCCTAGGGGCAGCCTCACATAAGTACAGGACTTAAAAAGAAGATTGAATATAATAACCATTTTCTTTTTACATTTTTTAAAATAAATAAAAGATTGGAAGTTCATTGATCCTTTACTCTGCTACTTGTGTTGACCCAGTATCGCGAAGATAAAAGCGGGATCTATTTGAATAACGAAGTAACAAAAGTACGGGCACAGAAGCCAGAAAGCGGTGATGGGAGTCTTTGTCGTGGTCACGCGCTTCCCAATAAAAACAAAGATGCTTTGGCGTGTCAAGGCCCGATATGGGTTATAGTGCCGTGGAGGTTAGATAAGCCCGTATAGGTTCGGGATATAGACACTTTTTATAAGGGAACCATCTACGATTCACGGTCGTTCCTCTGTTTAATTCAACACGGACTCACCTTTCCGTGTAAGTCCCGGAAAACTCGGAATTAAGTGAAGAAGAAGAAAAAATGAATGCATAAATAATAAGTAATCCAAGTACGAACCTGTAACTGCCCAAGGCTTGTTGTTGTATACTGCTAGAGTTCAGCAACTTATCTCAGGGTATGTATCCTTCATAATTCTTCAGGTTTGAAGCCTCGAGGGACGGGATATCGTTTACCTACCTGTAGACGATGCAGGTGAGCCCGCGAAAATTTCAAGCTGGAGACATTCTTCCAAGCAGTACCTGGAATGAAACGCTGGTTTAATAAATATCATCGACTAGGCAGGGAATATATAAAGTTGACTACCTGAAAATTAGGAACATTAATCCTGAGTAAATCCCGAAATTAGCAGTTTTAAAATGTGCAATGCAAACATGTTGATTACAATAACTGCAACAGATTACATTAAAAGAAAAAGACAGAAAGAAAATCGTGTACGATAAGAATCTTTTAATAATTAATTAGATACATTAATTACATATATTTGAAATAAAATTGTGGAGAAATAAAACAATCTTTTAGTAATAAAAAAAAGGGAGGGGATTGTCTTCTGTCAGTGGATTGTATTACAGCTAACTTGGATTAATGTTGGGACAATCGGATGCAAGCCACATTTATATAATAAAATTTTAAATTAGTGTGGTGTAAGGAAATGTCCGTTGTAAATACAAACCCGTTGCTATGCATCATTAGATCCAAACAGTTAATTATGTACTACGTAATTACAGTCGTAATGTAACCGAAACATGACGTGAATGCAAAATCTGAAAGTCAAATTTGAATCTGAAAAGTAATCAAGTCTATAGGGATGCTGAAATAAGTAAGGTTTCTCGTGGAGTTCAGACCTCGGGGGTGGCCGAGAGGTAGCGCGCTCGGTTTCAATTCTCGGCGAAATCCATTGAATAGCGACTTTCTCAGCCTACTGAGATATAATACTGTAGATATAAGTCCTTAGAATCTCATAGCTCGGTTAGGACTTGAATAACAATTTCACCAATCTGGTGGAGTTCAGAAGCGTTACTTCGAGATATATTTTCGTGTGTATGTGTGTGTACATCAATGATGAAAATGCTTGTAAACATGACCAAAGTCAGAAGACAATACATAACAGGTACTTTCACATGTTAAATCTTATCACACAGAGTTGATATAGCATCAACAGACAGTATGTTGGATGCATATTGTACATGTTATAAAGATCGTTGAAATCTACAGTGGTGGCAACCATACATTTTTTTCCCCCTGAAAGTATATCTCACAATGTTTCCCCAGGTCTGCTAATAAATTACGAGCCATTTTAGTTTTCCATTTTATTATTTTTATATATAAAATGGAAGAATAATTGTTCCTAACATTGACCAGTTTTGTTACTATATATGCGAGGGTTGTGAAAGAATAATGTAAATGTACTGTATGTTTTTTTTTTTTTTAAAGCATGTCATAGCTACATTCCTTTAATATTGTTCGTTTAAGTTATAATACGATTAATTCGTCGAAGGTATTATGTTAAGATCTGTATGGAAATGTCCGTATAATTTGTAATTTGAACGTCCAAAATGAGAGTTTACTATGTACGGGGAGTGATCAACAAGAAGGTAATTAGAGAAATAATAAGGTACCCAACTGCTAACTACATGTATCATGTGTAAAAGTACTTTGTATAGACACACGGCAGTTAACATACCGATAGGAGACTTTTTTTTTTTTTACATGGAACGCACGGTTATTGCTATTAGCTACTGAAATATGCTATAGTGTATTAAAGAATTTGAATTTCAATTTTATTTATGGCCTTTAGGGAACTTTGACTGAGGCCACAGCGTAATTAGTGTGTTCGGCGTTAAGAGTGGTGTGCATCCATTCGCAATCGAAACCCATAATTCTTAATTTCAGTGGAATGTTGTTACACATCCACCATATAGTTCGAATCTTGCATGTCTTGATTAATTCCAGCTTTTCTAATAGTAAGTCAGAATTTAATTCCACTTCAGACTCAAGTAATACAGACATTCTAAAATATTTTTTTTTTTTAAAAAAGGTATGTACGGCAGGAATTATATTGGAAAGTAATGTGTGTACTTTATCCTAGTCATTGTGCGTCATATTTGCTCTATGTACGTCTTGGTATGAAGTCCTGTCACCGTATTGATTGATCATTCTTGGTATGATAGCATTCTTTCAATATCTTTGTCATTAAAAATAAAGATATATGTTGATTTTCTATGCCAAAAGCTAAGAAATGAGACATGCATTAATTAATGACAATTTCCTAGAACAATTTCTCGCAGCAAACAAGACTATAATAGCATGTTTAGTGGTTTACAATGTTTTAGCATTAGTAACAGACCGTATCAATTAGTATCATTTATTCCTTTTGTGATCTTAGCATTTTAGGGTAGTTTCTGCGCAACCCTCGTATATGTTCACCAGTGTATCAACCATATTATACGAAGTATAAGGTATGATAGTAGTGAGTTACGCCTTAAAACACTTTCTTCGTCGGTGCAAGATTGATGCCAGTACCTTTATTTGACGTTACTTTTTTTTATTTTTGTTAAGTTTACCTCGCTGTAAAAGTTACTAATTTTATAACTTGTGTGCATTTATTTGTAGCGATTCCCAAGTTGTATGAAGTGTAGAGTCACCCTCTTACGCGGAATAGGTCATAATCAACCTTACATATACCTTGATCAAAGCAACATCTCTGTGTAACTCAAGCTTTCGGTCTCTAGGCATCGTCTTTCCCTTCCGTACATGGATATAGTTACCAGGTGTCTTCTTTTAAGCCTCGCTCTTTCTTCTTTTTGAGAAATGAATGAATAGTCTTCCTTTTAACGAACACTGAAGGTATAAGGAAGAAAACTACGTTTATTGCTGTTGACACATCGAAATATCCCGTAAGCTTCACGTTACAGTAGGACAAAAGATTTGAAAGAACACGTTCCCATGTATTCCCCAGTTCATTGCCCGTATATATTTACCCAATGTATGACGAACAGTGTTTTTTTCTTTAATTTCTCGACTCCAACATTAATCGGGGGCTCAGTTGGTAGAGCGCTCACCTCTGGTGCTAGGGGTCGTCGGATCGATCCTTGCTCATGCCATGTGAGCTTTGTGGTAGACAAACACCGTATGCATGGATTTTCTCGGCGTAACCCCGTTTCCTCCCATTTTCTTCATTCTACCAATTCATCCCATCATCATCCTGAGCCATAGTTGCCTAAAGACCTTAAAATAAATTCAATTCAATCTAACATGAATCCATTACACTTTCCAGTCTAGTTGAAATGTTAAAGTCTCGAAGAAACAATTAGCAACTGTAGCCTAAGCTTGTCACAAAATTTGGGAAATTAGCATCCCGGATCTTAGTTGCGGTATCACCTCGGCTTTCGCGTGTTGAAACGGAAAAATCCTGGAAAACTAGTCAGGATAGCCAACGTGACTTCAATCCATGTGTTTTCCCAGCGCCGATCTGAGGTGGTATGTGGACAAAGAAATAGGAAGATTTGTAACTTACTGAAATGGTGATGTTTGTAGATTTTCCACATCCTTAATCCAGTCTCGTATCAGTCGAAATTTTATAAACGTGTTTATGAACAGGAACTTAGTATAAAAAACAAAGCGTGAAATTACATTCTTATTAGACCGTGGATATTTAGATAAAAACCTGTGTCCTTAGTACTTAGTTGAAAATGGAGTTATATATGTACCTTTCATGAAAAATTATACCAAAATTCACAAATTTATAACGCCTGAAAGCATTTCAACGTTCTGCCTGTTTTACACAAAATATAATTTTGTGAAACCACACCCGTTGGCCTAGTCGTTAGTGTGTCTTACTACGGATTGAGGGGTCTCGGGTTCGATTCCCGGCGCCCCCAATGATTTCTTTCTAAAGCGTGTGGATCAGGAACGATACCCACCCAGCCTCATGATGCAATTGGGGAGCTACTGTGAATAAAAGACAGTAGCGATTACAGTTGAGATCTTCGGCTCTCCTCTTCCAACGCGTCTGGTCAGCGTGGGAGCAGTAGACCAATCTCTTCTAACCCCCCTTCCCTTCCTCGGAGGAAGGGGAGGCCTCATCCAGAAGTGGATTGAATATGGGTGTGATTTATATTATAATTTTGTGCTATTTCCACCGGTTATGTAAGTAGCGAAATTCTAAAAACAACGCAACAGTGCAATGGGTCATAAAAATTTGTCCCCCCCATTTGTTTCGAGTTGCAAGTCACGGTGCAGGGAGAGGAGGGATGGGAGTCCGATGTTAGGAGCGGGAGAAAATAACATTATTTAGTCTTGCGTGCAGAGTGCGAAGGTCAAACAATATTCACGTAAAAATTGTAGTACAGTTCTAAAGCTTCCATAGTTCGTCAGTGGATACAACATTTTTACATGCTTCACAAGTGACGGAAAAGTTATCTTTTGCCGAGCGTGCAACAAGGAGGTTATTTTGGCATTGAAAATTCATTTTGGTGTGTTCTTTGTTTCTTTTGTGGTACATTTTCAACTTTACTTGGAAGTAACCCGAAATTCAGATTTTAAAAATTAAATCAGTATAATTTTAAGACAAATTTAGGCCCTATTTATTTATTTATTTATTAGAAGTTAGCACGGATACAGCAAACGCCATTTTACACCGTTCTTGTAACAAACAATAACAATAATAATAAAAATAATATAACAACAAAGACTTATGCAGTAGGAAACAATATCATTTTTTTTTTTTCATTCATTCATTCTATATTCATATAACAAGCCTTTAGAAATTTACTTTTACTGAAGCAGAAATCTGGTGGCAAAGGAAGAGTATTGTAAAAATGTGATAATCTATATACAAGAGATCGCTGGACCAAACACAATCTCGGTTTTGAGAGGTAGAAATGACGTTGTGAACGAGAATTTTGTCTGGGTTATCTTAGGTTAAAAAGGGGAAGAAGGTCGTTCGTTTGTCCAGAGTGCGCTTAGCATTATTTTATAAAGAAATTTTAAGTCATTTAGTTTTCTTCGCGTGTCTATGTTTTTCAAGTCAAGAGAATTCAAAATGTCTACGTTAGATTTGTGTTGGAGGTTGCGTACCCTGTGTTGTACAATGCGGATAAAGAAATTTTGGACTTTGTGCAATTTAGATAAGTTGGTTTCACAAGCTATAGACCAGATCGATGAACAGTATTCAATAGTAGGAAGTATACAAGTGAGAAAATATGACCGAAGAGCTCTGAAATTTTTAATATCGGTAAACGTGTAGAGAAGTCCAAGAAGTTTGAGTGCTTTAGAAGTTACGAATTCAATGTGAGAAGTAAAATTGAGTTTTTCATCAAATATGATACCCAGGTCTTTGTAATGGTCTATCCATGGTTTATTAGATGAGGCTAATGTGTACGTACATTTTGTGTTTATGGGTTTTGAGTGAGAAACTCATTGCAGCAGTTTTGCAAGGATTGACTTTCAGTAACCAATTATTGCACCACATTTCAACAGAATCTATAGCGGCTTGAAGAAAGAAAGTATCTTCTGTAGATTTAATTGTCTTAAAAAGTTTGCAGTCATCAGCGTAAAGAAGTACCGAGCAAGAATTATCTGTCTGTTCACATAAGTCATCAATGAAGAGGGAAAATAAAACTGGCCCTAAGGAGCTTCCTTGAGGGACAGCTGAAAGCATGGGGAGCCACTTGGATGTACTACCAGAGAAGACGACACGTTATTCTCTGTCAATCAAATATGATGTTAGAAGCTGAATGAGGGGTCCGTGTATACTAAATCTGGAAGCAAGCATGTGTATAAGAAGTTTGTGATTGACAGTTTCAAATGCTTTGGAGAAGTCTAGGTATATGACGTCAAGTTCTTGTCTATTTGCTAGGGCATCCGTGGCGTGAGACAGTAGGACAGCTAAGTTGGTTTCACAGGATCCATTCGGTACAAAGCCATGCTGGGAGGGTGAAAGAGATGGGAGGACATGATTTTGAATCCTGTCTGTGATGATTTTTTCACAAATTAAACCGAGGGCAGAAAGAAGGGAAATAGGTCTATATGAACTAACACAGGATTTTTCACCTTTTTTGTAAACCGGAGTAATATTTGCTTGTTTCCAGGAGTTTGGAAAATAACCCTCCGAGAAACACCTATTGAAAAGAATGGTGAGAGGTGCAGACAAAGGTTGGGCTAGTTTAATAAAAAATATGGAATTTATTTTGTCAGGTCCAGAGGCTCTGGAGGATTTTAGAGATGTGAGAAGACGATACACTTCCACAGCGGTTGTGTTTATATCTGATAGGCAATGGGGAATTTTAGACTTTACATTAGGAAAAAATGGAGGATCTGAACAAGCATTAAAATTGTCATAGAAGCAGTCATTAAATTGATCAGCCCTTTCGTTGAATGAAGCAGTGCGTTCACTGTATGACACTAGAGATGGTGGACCTGAGTTTTGTCGCCTGCAGTTTATAAGAGACCAGAAGCGGTTAGGATTGGTTACAGCTTGTGATGAAACAGATTCAATGTAATTATCATAATCTCTACGGAGGAGAGCTTTACGTAACTTGCGTTGTTGGATGAAAATATTATGAGTTTCATTATTGGGATACTGTTTGCAGAGCGACCATGCATACTTGAGGGCAAGCTTTGTTTCCTGACTATACCACATTGGAAACTTACTGGATTTTGATTTCTTGACTGGAACATAGTCTTTTATAACAGTGTCCAAACATGCATAAAAATAAAATCCAAGGCATCTTCCACGTGTCGTGCTTTTAAAATTTCCCACGGTATTGCTTTTATTGCAGTTGCCACTAAGTCCCAATTCGTTTTGTTCCATAGGGGCATAGTTCGCTGAATAGAACAGCGCCAGCGGCGAGGGGGAGGAAACTGTAGTTCAGTGTCTAACGACAGGTGGTCTGGTGTGTCGAAAATATTTCTACCTGGAGTGACCTTCACTTTTTCGAGGGTGGAAGGAACTAAATCTAGAACAGAATTACCTCTAGTTGGAATAGACCAAGACCTTCCATGAAATGCTCGAAAAACCATCTATCCGGCTGGTCAGTACATGCACCACTAATGTTTGTATCCCAGCTGATAAGTCTCCAATGATGCATATATCACGGAAGGACAGAATCGAATAAAATATCTAAAGAGTTTATATTTTTGCTGGGGTTTCAAAAATAACAGCCAATTAATAATTTTGAATGCTCTCCTTGTATCTCTACCCATAACAGCTCACAGTTTCTTTCTAAATCATAGCGTCTGACAGAAGGCCAACGATCATGAACTAGTGGCATGACACCCCCTCCCCTAGAGCCACGGTCCCGCCTGTAAACCTGGTAGTTCTTAAGCGTAATCTCGCTGTCAGTAGTCCACACCTCAGAAAATCCCAACACATCGTAAGTTGATAATTCACTCTTGAACATATCCACAGTTGATAGTTTCTTACAAAGACTGTGCACATTCTGAGAATATATTTTGAAAATATCAGTATCATACACGGTCTTACTACTACATGGAGCGAGGGGCGGACCGGGATTGAGAGAGACGTCACCAGAGAGGAGGACACTGCTCACAATGTACAGCAATATATTCATGGTTGGAGACACTGCACCGTAACTGGGACTGGATTTACCACGTGGACGAAGAAGCGGGGAGCGGCCATCACACTTGAAGAGCACACGAGTTGTACAGCTTGCCGCTGGAAAATTGTATCTTCTAAAACTGAACAGCCACATGTATCCATTATTTTGTTCGTCACTTAAACTCACCTGGCAACAGTCAATGACTGGCATCCAAAAGAGCACACTACACAGGGCAATAACACTTAAAAATAAGGCCAAATCGGAGAGATCACAATCACATGTATCGCCATTGACCGCCATCTTACTTTCCATGATGGCATTTTACGTAATTTTCACACCCATAAGCGCTAGACCTCCCCGAATCAAGTAGATATCGATGAAAAATGTCCTTAACAACTGCTGTATTTACATATATTTACATTTATCGTGTGTTGTGAATTTTGAATTCGATTTTTTTTTTTATGGCCTTGAGGTATCTCAGGTTCAAAGCCGGAAGAGGATTGGTTAGAGGATGTTGGAAGGTAGGTACCACCCCTGCATCTGTTCGGTGTGAGTAAGGAAAAACCTGTCAGGATAGGCGGTGGGATCAATTCCAGGATCTTCCGAATGCTAACGCTCGACCACTCCGTGTGTGTTGTGAAGTTCGAGTGTATGCGTAAGTTAGAATGTAAGAACAACAATATAATCCAGTGTTTCCCTACTCTTTTCGTCTAGGGGAAGCCGGCCGAGCGCTCTGCGGCGGTAGGCCATCGGCTCGAAGGTCACGGGTTCCGGCATGGGTATGAATTTTAACAGCTAAAGGTGAATCGTGACGGGCCGAAGTCCAAAGTTACTAGACTGGCTCATATAAAAATAAAGTTTATCGTCTAGGGGAACACGAGAAACATTTAACAAAAGCTTGGGGGAACCCCGTCTGCCGTACACATAATATTTTTAATCTAATGTAGAGTCAAAAATCAAGTAGTCATGTACAGTAGGTTAACGAAACAACAATTCATATGTTTAGAATAGTGGTTTTCGCGCAACCTCTTAACACTGCGTCGAGGAATCCCAGCGTTCCGCGGAACCCCGGTCGGGAATCACGATCTGGCCTAACATTTGAATATGACAGGTGACAGTGGGTCGACCCAAAAATGTGTAACACTGTTACAATTATATTATTTATTTATTTTATTTTAAGAGCCTATTTCTCTTTTTTTAATGTCTAATTTGAGATTTTAAAGTGCCTATTTTAGGTGTCTAAAACTTAATTTATAGAACCTAAAAGTCCACGGTCTAGTTATTGTGTAAACATGCGTTAAGAAACAGGTACCACAGTCCAATCCTGTCAGTTTATTAAAACTTGCTACCGCAGAGTCCGAACGGCCGGCCGTAACTAAGTTAGTGGTATTAACCACTTCTCGTGAGACAAGCACTCGCAAATGTCGACAAATTAGCTTCAGAAAGGATCAATAAATGTTGTCTCGAAAACATTTCGGATCAAACTTTCCCCAGTGTCACACACTGCTTTTCACGTAAGAGAAATAGATGACGGACAACACAAAATGATACAAACACATATATGTGAAATAATTATGAGCAATTGACGCTATAAACGCAATCAAAATACGAAACAAATTATATTCTTAGTTCTGGCTGATGTGATTCTCAGAGTTATTAGATGATGGTTCAACTCATCTTTCTCCTTCCCTTGCATACTAGCATTAAGAGCATTGACATATCCAAAGATTTTCGGAGCTTGAGTTCGAACTTAAGCACGGGGCATTCAACATTATAATTAAATACATTCACTATTGCCCATCCTTTATAACTAAATTTGAATTTGAATTTATTTGTGGCCTTTATGCATACTACAGGCTCAGGTCATTTTGCAGTATAAGATTAAAGTTTACTGTACCGTGTACACAAAAGGTACAGTCTTTATTTATACCTATATCGTAATGTTCTAATGGTTATTTTGTAGATTATCTGGGGTAGAGATAATAGATACACGGGATTTTGGCCTTGTAGCCCACAACCAGTTTATTACAAAATGAATAAGTTGATAACATAACGTCCCGTAGAAGACTAATTACAGGATACTGTGAAAAATGCGTAGCTTATAGGCTGCTGCTTCTTTGGGTGTTCTCCCGCCTAAAAGATACAGGATGAGCCGTCGTCCCAGAAGCGTAGCCAATTGTGTGTCAAGGGTTGTACCAGAAGCGTAGCCTACTGTGTAAAAAAAGGTAAAGGTAAAACGTGAACGTTGCATGGGGGATGTGGAGGTAGCGCTCCACATTTTCTTGACCTACGGTACGAAGTGAGGTGGGGCCACGCTCGACCGCCTTTACCTTCCCAAAGCGCTCAGGAATACCAAGGCCACTGGTACTCAATTTGATAGGAGGCTGAGTGCGACAGGCATGGGAACACTGAGAGAAAAATCTCCAGTGTCCTGGCCGGGATTTGAACCCGGGCCGCCCGATTCGTAGTCAGACGCGCTACCGTCTGAGCCGCGAGGACTCAGGAGTGGTACAAATTAGGTGAAATTAGGAGTGGTACAAAGAATGCATATCAGGAGCGTAGCCAACGGTATATGCAAGGATAACACCAGGAGCGGAGTCAACTGTGTGTCAAGGAGTGTTCCAGAAGCGTAGTCAACTGAGAACGGTAGAAGGAGAATGACCACCCGGGAGCGAGTGATACTCAATTGACTGAGTTGTTGTGTTTTATAGGTCCCATTCGGAGGGGGTCCTTTAAGTCCCTCCTTCGGCGACTCCAACTCCATATTCATGTCGATAGCAACCCCATCTGTTGTATTCATGTGGAGTTGTTATTTTCGTCTGCTAATGTTATGTGTTGCTCACTGGTTGTTGTCATTACATCACATATTGCACATGTTGGTTTACTATAAGCAATACTACTATATTTACATTTCAAATGTGTACGTGTGAGTAAATACACGGAACATTACAATGTAAATAAATGTTTATGTAAATTGTTCCAAAGCGGGTCACTTCAGAATCATGCGTGTGACGCTTCCTCATGCTCCGCGCGTTAAAGGGACTACATTTTGGAAAATGTCACTGTGAAGGAAATTCACGGAATAAACCAAATTCCCGGATATTTAACTTTGGAATCCGGACAAATCTCTCTATTTCCGGATTGTCCGGGTCAATCGCGGACGGGTGGTAAGTCTACCATGAATAGTCTATACCATTGGTTCTCAAACTTTTTTGCCCACGGAGTCTTTTTTTTAACCCAAATACGATACTGCGGAGTCCTAAAATATTTTGCTAGGCCCGGTTTTATGTATAGTGTAAAATATTTTGTTCACACATGAGCCAATGACTCAAACAAACCTCGTGACCCAGTTCGTAACGCCCGCGGGCTTCGGATCAGCAATAGGAACGCATGGAAGTTCGAGCTCTACTGCTGCTTATCCTGACTGAGGTTTTGCAAGCTTTTCCTCTGTTGATAAGGCGGGGTGGTATCTGAATTAACCGCTATTTTCTCATACTTAGTATAGGAAGAGTGGTCACATCATCCCTCAGATGTCACGGACTTGGCCAAAGTTGCAAAATCAGCCCACAAAAGAAAATTAAAAGGATAAACAATTTCATTTTTTGGAGTTAACACTTTCTTTTTTTTCTTTTTTTTTTTTAAATATATATATTCTAGTATTCTACCGTACATGAACCATCAAAGAACAAAGAAAATATACAAATGCATAACAATTTTCCTAATATAAAATATTGATCTGCTCACCTCAATGCGACGAATGCAGTTGCCTCCCGCCCATGCAAAATTCTTTCACGTCCGGCTTTATGGAACAAAGTTCGTATATCAGGCTTAGCATCCAGTCTATTGTGGTACTTAGTTTTTATGGAGACATAGGTTGAAAAGTCAGTCTCACACAGATAGGTACAAACGAAGGGAAGTAGAACTCTGATAACCTTCTGTACTAAATTTGAGTATTGTCCCTTGACGTTGCACCAGTAGTCGCTCAATGGTAATGTATTGAAAACGGAACTTTCTGAAGAGTCAGATGTCAAAATCGATGAGATTTTCGTAATCTCTTGCTGTTACGCTGCGAGGCTTGTCTTTAACATCAAACGGATTCTGTACCCATGCGAAATTTTCCAGATCCTCGTGCACTGCATGTGGAAAGTACTGCATGAGAGCTTCATTGATTTCTTGCAGGTGCTGGATCATTTCTCTCAAAACGTCAAATTAACGATTGTGTATTTCGTGCTCTTCCAGGAAATCCTTTAGTGTTGGGAAGATATCAAGTTCGCCGTCGCGAACACATAAAATCCAGAACCGGAGGCTGTGAAAACAGTTGTGTTTTTTCCTTGAAGAGCTAAATTAACTTCGGTGTATTTTTTTAAAAATATGTCCGCTAAAGATGCAAGCCTAATCAACCATAGTTTGTCATTCAGCTCTTAGTTCAAACAGACGCACCAACGTTTTTCCGTGTGATAGCCTGAATGGAACAATAATGATGTGTGAACACTTTCCATATCTTCACATAAAATTTTGAATAGCCGTGCATTCAACGGTCAAGATTTTATAAAATTAACTATTTTCACAGAGTCGCCAAGAACGGTTTCACAGCGTCGCCAGGCATCTTTCTCATAGCTAGTGCTTTATTCGTGAGTCTGTGCTACATGCATCTTCATACAGCATACATAGTTGTATGACCATTTGGGTGCAGTATCATGCTGTGCAGTTACGAAGACACTCCCAAACTGTACAAGGTACTTCAGGAGCAGCATTTGGTGACTTTCGATGAGCAATGGTCAACTTGAAATAGAAAAGCTTGATCTTCACAATTTACTCCCTAAAAAATTAACGAAGAAAGCAGTCACAATGATCTGTGCTGTCAAAAACCCTAATGTGGAACACAAAAATTTTGGTTTTGAATTGTCTTGGACAGGAGAGAAAAAACGGACGGTGATTTTCAAAGAGTTCCGGAGAAAGTCTTTGCGAAAGGGAAGAAATATGCTGAGAAAGAGTGTAGAGTACCTGCATCAGGGGACGATAACATGTCAACGACTGATATTTATTAGTATCTGTTTATTTTTTTACTTAATGTCTGAAATTTATTTCTGTTTGAGTCCCTAATCTGTCAATCCTCTTTATGCGGCCTACTTAGCAAGACAATATGAGACCATTTTCGATCGAATTTAGAATTTGTCTAGTACTTTGTAATAATAATAATAATAAAAAAACTCATTATAAATTAACGCCGAGCTAAAGTTATAAGAGTAATCGTGTAATGAAACTTCACTTGTATAATTTTCTGATGGACTGTATATTATAGTTGAAGTCAAAACCTTGAGACCCTAGAATGTTAACTCCATAGCTAACATAAGATATTTTCATTACACATTCTATAGCATGTGTGACTGAAATTCTTGTATTTTCTTGTGTTTTGAAAAAAACAAATAGTAGTACAAACATTGTTTGGTATTACAGAAGAAAACCAGAACAAACAAAATACAAGTTGGTACACTTTGTAACGTCATCAGGAAAACCAAGTACAGTTTGAATAGGTGGACTCACATCGTAGTTTGTATTACGTCACTCCTGTCGCATTTGATGGCAATGGTTCACACAAAAAGGATATCTTCTTCCAGTGAATTTTAATAAACTTATCGCACAAATACGAGAAGTACAGCCAGTCCTGTCACGTTGGTAGATTCGTCCATTTGAAGAGAAAAAGTCACTGAACTGGGGACGACGGATTAGTTTATTTGTTAGAGAATGTCCCAATTTTAATGGTAGCGAAGGATTTTTGTAAGTATTAGTAATACTACTGAATCCACAAACTTCTCTTACTTGCCGTAATGGCATGATGAAAATTTTCAGGCAGTAAACAGTCTCTTAAATATTTAATGGTTACACTAATCTTCCTGGCTGTCTGCAGCATTCTTTCTAATTATCGCATCGTCTGATTGATATCATTACGCATATGTTTTTGACCTCTCTATAAATATTATTCAGTCTACTACCAAATTTCAGAATTATATCATCATTTTTTACTGTCTTGTTTCATCCTCGAAAGCACGTTTCTTTTGAGACCGTGTCATAGCCCCCCTCTCGTTTAATTTTGAATCTCTCTTACTCCTTAGCCTCTCTTTCCATTCATCAAAATTTCTACCATGATCGTTGGAAACAAGTAAGAGATTTCCGGGCGAGACAATATTTTTTTTTCTCTAGAATCTTTCTGACACAATGCTCGGATATATTAGGACCTAAACGGAGGTCTCTCGAAGACCAAGGGTCTTATTATCACTTCCGCCTATAACTGGTAATATCAATCTATCGGGCGCCAGATCGGTTAGCCGATCAACTTATTTAAAATAATTATTATTTAGAAAAAATGACTAGTATAAGGTGAATAGGTAATCTCTCCAATAGAGACTAGTTTCTCTCTTTCTCTCCTCTAATTGTGGAATTTGCTAAATCATACCGGCTGCTAAGAAAAAGGATTAGAGATAATTTTGAATATATGAATATATTGACATAAAATTATAGAATAGACATAAAAAGGGATTAATACATTATTTAGAAGTTATGACTCTGAACTTTCTCAGGCTTCTGGAATCTTTCTTTGCTACTACGACTCTCGCAATATAACACAATCCAGTACAAACGATTTCTACTGGCTTGCTCAATCGTTACTAGACAATTTTAGTTCTGTAGGTCTTCACACCAAAAGACTATTGAAATTTCGCTGACCCGCACACTCTATCCTATCCGTGTTCTCTCTTTTATAGTAAACACTCTCTCAATGCTCTGGAGGTCTCTCGCACTACTCTTTACACACGCTATTACTACGTTCTATCAGTCAGGATTCCTCGGACCGAAGGATCACCTGAATAGTACCTTGCCGAACACCATTGTCCGCCTTCCTTCTGTAGAGATGAGCGGCCTAGCTCTAAGGGACGAAAATAACCGGTCCCGAAAGCCAGAACTACACCCAATCTGCTCATCTGTTCTGCCAGTTTTACAGATCATCATTATCGTTGAACGCTCTCATAATTATCCTCCCGCAATACATATCTTTTCACTGCCTAGCTTCTACCATCTTAATAGCTTGGATTTCCTACCCTTACCGTGAGATAATGCTTCATTCGGGAACTTACATCGCCTCACTGCTTTCATTAAAATTAACCAGTAAGTGAATCCATAAAGCCGCCTCTCTTTACTCTGACAGTATAGAATGATAACACACACTTCTAATTTCTGGCATCGAATCCCGTGCTCTGAATTCAGAACCAAGGGATACACCAGTCTCACATCGCTCTATGCTGTTTTCTTGCTTTCCCCTCACTCTAAAAGAATAAGGGAGGCCATTGGTTCGAAGCATCAATTCAATGCCCCCGTTCCAAGAGAACTAGGGTCCACGCAGGACATCGTTTACTTTGCAATTTGCTTTCTTCTTAAATTAAATGCAACGATGAATCTCAATTTGAAGAGAAATATTGATTCATGCAATCCAGGCAGTTTCCCCCCGGCCTTCCGAACGGCCGAGGAGATATTCTCGTTTGCCTTCTGCTCACTCACTCCATCTTTTATCAGAGCACCAGGAAAGCACTTCTCTCTTCTACGACGTCCCAGGACCAACCTTCTCTCGATCCCACGAAAACAGTTTCCCAGACCTCTCTACATGAAGGTCTCAGACTCGGTTCTATTGTTAAATATCAAAACTTTCCGTTTCCCTGAGAAGCCCATCACTTCTTGTTTTAGTTAACACAACCTCGTCAACACACATCTGGTGCCTGCCGTTACAAAGAACTGTTGTCCTCGATGCTAAAAATAACTCGACCTTTTCACGTAGCAAGCAAAACTCAGTCTTTTCTGTCCTCAGAACAACTTTTAAATAGTAACTTTCCTCTTCATGTTTACACAAAATATTAAATTTTTTTTTCTTCTTTCCAGAGCCTTTTTTCACGATATATTAATTGAAAAACATGACACCTACGATACAATAAAAGAAACAAATGATATCAAATTCAAATG
Source organism: Lepisma saccharinum (assembly GCA_022664845.1). NCBI lineage: Eukaryota > Metazoa > Arthropoda > Insecta > Zygentoma > Lepismatidae > Lepisma > Lepisma saccharinum. Next base: position 81,946 of record JAGDQP010001926.1, read on the forward strand.
GCACTAATGAAGTCTGTATCTATGTTATAGATATTTTTTCCAATGTACACTCTGGTACAAAAAAAATCATAACATATCCACCCACCGTTCAATGAAATTTTAAAGAATAAACAGTGGTTTGATTCTTTAAAATTTCTTTTTGCTCGCCATTTGTAGCATACCTGAAAACTTTGAGGATGCAACTCAGCTGCAATATAGTTCAATTAAAACCAAAACACCTACCGTTATTTTGCTCTGGCTTAGCCTTCAGACGCAGTTTGTGCAAAGGTAGCACATCTCTCAAAACACACTGAATTCACTTACCACACAACAAAATTACATAAGCTTTTACCACAATCACTGAAAATCTAGAGCAATTCTTAACTTCACACATTTTTTTTTTCTTTCCTCCGTTCAAGTGTTTATTTATATAATAAATATATTCCTTTATAATAAACGCAGTCCGATATCGATTTTCCACAGGAGCCCTGAATTCCTTCTTCACTCGTTACCATATTCACCAACTTAAAGTCTCACATTTTCACTCGCAGACATCACGAAGCTGTCCGAACCAATTTCATAGCTGGTTCAATAATCCACCTAAACCCTTATCCATTACTTTGAAAACTCATCGTCTGAGGCATATATTTCCAGGATATCCTCTTCCTCTGATTCTTCAATATCTCCCTTTAGTATTTTCCACTTTTTCTTAATCTGTGTTATACTGGCTATAAGTTCTTCCTTGGTAAGTGGCTTTCTCTCCTTCTCGCCGCTGACCTGCATTGTAATGTCCACTACCTGACTAGATCTGTGTTCAAGCCCTGCTGTCGAAGTCGATGGTTGCGGGTCATCGACTCGAATCCCTCTCGCTTCACCTGGGTCACAAATAGCAATGCGTGGTATAGGGTCTCT
>JAGDQP010001926.1:83236-112747 GCA_022664845.1 Lepisma saccharinum
CGAGGGCAAGTCAAGAAAGACTTGGACTGATTTTTTTTTTCTAGGCAATTTATTATTACTCAGCAACAGGCACATGATCCTTTTCAAAGTAGTCCCCGCCCACTTGAATGCACTTTTTCATTCGAGTCTTCCAGTCCTCAAACACGTGTCGCAGGCCATTCTTTGAGAGGTCCTTCAAAACCGCCTCCGATGCCTTCAGAATCTCGGAATTATCGGAGAAGCGGCGTCCACGCAGTCTGGATTTTAGGGCAGGGAATAGAAAAAAGTCGCACGGTGCGAGATCTGGGCTATACGGTGGGTGTGGCACACAGTTGATATTGTGCTGATGTAGGTATTCGAGGACAGCATGTGCCACGTGTGGTCTCGCGTTGTCATGGTGGAGTCTCCAGCCGCCATTGCGAAGGTTTGGTCGTTTCTTCGCAATGTGCTGCCGTAAGGTCTGAATGACTGACACGTAATATGGTGCAGTTACAGTAGTGCCGGAGGGAACAGCATGCTGATACACCATACCAAGATGATCAAAGAACGTGATCACCATCACCTTGCCTGCCGACTTCACAACCTTTGCCTTTTTTGGTGTGGGCGAACCTGGTGTCTTCCACTGCGTACTGGCTTGCTTGCCCTCAGGATCGAAATGATGAAGCCATGACTCATCGCCGGTGACAATTGACTCCACATAGGCGTCTCCACCATCCTCAAACCTTTGCAACAGCTCCCTGCAAGTCTCCACTCGAACGGCCTTCTGCTCTGGTGTCAGGAGTCGCGGAATCCATCGCGCACACACTCGGCTCATGTGGAGGTGGTCATGCAAAATTTTGAAGGCACTGCCATGAGATATGCGTAGTGCGGCTGCCAGATTGTCGATACTGATGCGGCGATCTTCTCTAACAATGACTGCTGCCGTGTTAATGTTCACCTCAGTAACAGCTGACGCTGATACACCTGGTCCACCAGCTTTCGTGATTGTCATTCGGCCATCTTTAAACTCTTTGAACCACCAGAACACGGTACTTCGTGGCAGAGCGTCATCTTTGTAGGCTGCTGTCAACATTCCTAGAGTTTCTGTTGCACTTTTCCCCAGGCGATAGCAGAACCGTATAGCTGCAAATTGTTCTTCTCGTAATGACTCCATTTCTTCTACAGGCGACTTCTAGAGGCGGCGCAGTACATCACCTGCAATAAAAAGTCGTGGTTACCAAACATGCAATGATTCCTTAACAACATTTTATATATATGCACAGCAAGACCCACCCTACTTGTATGCCAAACTATGAAGCTCCAGCGTTAACAGAACTGCCGGGAAAAAAATCAGTCCAAGTCTTTCTTGACTTGCCCTCGTATATATATATACATCTTCTCTCGTGCTTCCAAAGCATTTAAGTGCATGGAAGATAATTGTCCAATGATATCTTCGTGCTTGGTCTTCTATTTACAGTTATTGAACTGTTGATGTTACGGTGATAATTTCCCAGATTACGTAGCATTTTTAAGGCAAGTGTTCTGTGTTTAGACCCTATCGGTTTTTCAAAAGCTTTTTTTTTTACATCATCTTCATCCATATGTTTTCTTCAAACATGTCGTCCTATCTTGATAAATCCGTGATGTCAGTATAAACAATATTGACGTTTATTCCATGTCATTTTGTTCTTAGCGCGTTTCTCTACTACATCGACAATTAGTGTTATCAGTGTTCGAAGTGGAAAAAAAGCAGAGGCGGTATGTTTTACTACGATTTTGACTCGACATACCGGCTATCTAAATGTTGAAATACTGTGAGGGTATGTTGCCTAAAAGATTGCATTTCTATTTGTATAATGACTCAAAACTATGCGAGAACTTCTTCGTAGCTACGGGGGGCATGAAGAGGCTGTTCCCCCGCCCGCAACTTTCCCAGGAAAATTTAAAAAAGATCCCCTTTCGTTGTATTATAGAGAATTATGCACGAAATGCTCAAAAACCGAGTTTTTATATTAACAATATTTAAACAATTTCCCGCTGGAGAACTTCTGGACCCCCTAATCGTCGGAAAGAGATATTCCAGACCCACGGAAGTCCACCCCCTCAGCAGACAACCCCTAAGTCCGCCCATGCTCAAAACACGGTATTTATATGCATTAAAGCAAGAAAGCTTTAGTTAAATTTAAAGCAAGAATGTTCTTTAAATTTGGCCCTCCCATTGTGCTTTAGTTAGATAATCAGGAAATGCAGCAAAATTCACGTCATGAGGATTGACTTCCTGATTGATAAATACATTCATGGGGGAAGCATGTAAGAGACTTGGAATTACAGTAGTAGTTTGCTTACCTTCAGCGCCATTCTGCTCACTGTCTTCATCTGAAGTTTTTTGCTTTTTTAGTTTTCACTAAAAACTTTTTCCATATTGAAAATATTTAACTTCCATTCACTAACAATATCAGATTGAATTAAAAGTAATCGCCACAAAGATCTAAATACTAGGGATACATTCACGCACACAGATAATCTCCGCACACACATTCACAGTGTTATCCAGTTATTAGAAAGACACAAAAATACGTTTTAATGAAAGTATATAAGCTCAATGTAATCTTCTTGAAACACCACACAATAAGCGAACACTTAAGCAACACAACATTTTTTTTTTTTTTATGATTGCATAAACTCTTCTTTATGACTTTTTTTTGTCGTAAATACCGGACTTAGTTATGTATTTCTTTATCATTATAGCACACAAAAGCGAATTCGTAACAATCCTTCCGGTTTCAGTTTCAACGAGTCGCCTCAATACTTCCTTTTGTTTGGATTGGTCTCAGTTCTTGCGTAGGAGCAAGGGGTGAACTTCTTTGTAGACACGTGACCTCATATGAAAAACAAAAGGTATACATGGTTCAAGATAAGTTCGCACTTTGAAACCATTACTCTCCGAGCGAGGCAGACGAAAAAGAGTGTAGGAGGTTCAATACTAAGCATGCACAAGTGTTGCAACCTGCTATTATTCGAATTTGCCAGTAGAAGTACAGATGCTTATCAGAATAATGGAAACACCTGAACGAAAGTGCAACTTACCAGATTAATATGGTGTCGGGCCACCTTTCGCCTTCAGAACAGCCTTGATGCGACGTGGGATGGAGGCATAGAGGTCGTGAATGGTAGCAAGTGGAATATTACACCATTCCTCGTGCAGGGCATCGGCCAGTTCTGTGAGAGAGGATGGAGGTGGAAATCGTCGCCGGAGTCGTGTTTCCAAGATGGACCACAGATGTTCAATTATGTTGAGATCTGGGGATTGGGCGGGCCAGGGGAGGTGTTGAACTTCATCCCGATGTTCCTCAAACCACGCTGCAACAACTCCAGCTGTGTGAATGGGTGCATTATCATCCTGGAATATGGCGTCATTGTCCGGGAACAACATCCGGACCATAGGATGCAAGTGGTCTCCTAAAATTGCGACATAATCGTTGGCAGTGATGCGTCCGCGAAGTGTGACCACAGGCCCCAATGAAAACCATGATATTGCGGCCCACAGCATCACCGTGCCGCCGCCATGTTTCACAGTTGGGCGGAGCCACTGCAGATCATACGCTTCTTTGGGCGTTCTCCACACATAAACACGGCCCGTGGTTTGGAATAGGGTGAATGGTGACTCATCCGACCATACCACACGTTTCCAGTCGTCAACGGTCCAAGTTGCATGGTCGCGGCACCATTTGCGGCGTGCTAAAGCGTTCTGGTCCCTGATGAGAGGTTTGGCCCGTGCAACACGACCCCGTAAGTTCATGTCATGTAATTCGCGGCGGACTGTGATTGTCGAAACAGGTTGGGGGAGGTGCTGATTGAGTTCATCTGTCACTTGCGCCGCAGTGGCACGACGGTTCCGCGTGACAATGCGCTTTAATACCCGGCGTGCCCTGTCACTGATGCTTTTCTTCCGCCCACTGTTCCACTTCCCCGATGTGGTTTTTCCGTGTGTTTTGTAGGCCGTCATCACCTTCGACACTGTCCCTGGCGACGCACCTAACACACTAGCCACTGCCGTCACACTAACTCCACATAACCGCGCACCAACAATTTGCCCTCTTTGAAACTCTGAGAGGTCTCCCATTTTACACTACCTCCGTCTGCTGCAGCCACTGCACGCTCCTGTTCCACGACGCCTGACGTAGTATGGAGACCGACCTAACACACCACCACCAGCAGTCCGGCGCTGCGGTCGCCATGACACCACTGCCAACCCATACATCTGACGTGTTGCCAACTACAGGTGTTTCCATTATTCTGATAAGCATCTGTATGTAGATGTGTGTTCTAGTGACTTAATGTAACGATGAGTGTTACAAGTTTTAAAGTAAAGCACTACAATTCCATTCACAAGCTAGAGAGGTGATTTCCTTTCCTTTACGTACTTATACACATTGATGAAAAATATGGAATGTTTCATTTCTATTTATGGTATGTAAGGTCTATTAGTCCTCTAGATATAAATTGATAAAAAGATAAAGCATACGAATTACGAATAACACTGTACATTTCAGATTCATGATGAATATTTTTTTAAGTTGGCAACGCTGAGAAGGCCACTTCCCTGCCTGTGAATTCCCGGGAATTTCCCGTTCAGGTGACAACTAAATCGCGAAGAACATTACGTCACTTGAGTGCAAAGTTAAGATACGCTAGGTCTATGAAAAAGATAAAAATGTCGGTGTTGCCAACTTAAAAATTATTTTTTTACATAAGAAATAAGATCTTTGACGTGTGAAGCTATTCGTCTATTTCTGTGTATAAAAATGGATTTATTAACCCCTCAAGCCGGAAGTTAAATTCCCATCAGCCGCTGCGAGAGGCGGTAATTTTAAATTACCAAAACAGCAATTTTACGCTTAATGTCACAAAAACGAACACATCTTAAAAACCGTTTGCTTATTTACAATGAAATTTTCAGGACTTGTAAATGACACTTCACACTACACAAACATGTATAAATAATGACATTTATTGTATAATAATAAAAGTAATAATAAAAAAAACTTATATGTTGCGCGTACAAAGTACTCATTCTGTCTTGTTCTTGTTTGTTTAGAAGTCCAACTTTGTGTGGTACACTTTGAAACGTGCTTCGAAACACAGTCCTACTTCACAGTCTGGACACCAATAAATACTATCCTTTCTTTTCCCATGCTTTGTACACACTACGCATCGTCTTTGAGGTTTAGATTTTTTCCTGTAGGAGGGATCTTTTCAGCGAAATGTCTTTCCAAAAGACGTTGTGGAGGATGATTTTTGGATGGCCCACCACTACTTGTAGGCCTTGGAATTTGAGGTCCATGGGTAAGAACAAGAGCTTTTATAAGGTCCAACCTATATTCCAAGTGATTTATCTTGGTCTTGTTATTATAGATAATATATGCATTATGAACTGACACATTCAGCAATCTCTTGAAGAACTTGATATACTATTTTGTACCTCTTTTCCTTTCAATAAGATAAAGCTGTAACTCTTTTCCTTTATAACAAGTGAAGCATCATGAAGCGTAGAAATAAAGGTAACGTCTTTCTGGTCTCTCCATTTTAGTACCATCACACCATTGGATTCGGCGGCAGTTACCTCCCCTTTTTTCAGCTTTTTTGAAGTTACTATGTCCGGCACCCCTTTTCTATTCATTCTCAAAGTACGTGCAACAGTCACCCCATTTTACCTGAGAAGTAAAGCTAATGTTGGGGAATTGTAATAATTATCCATCCATAGTGTATAGTACGAATTACTATATATTTCGTCCACGGTAACGCGTTCCCATTTGCGCATTCGTGAACGTGGTTTCAATGTGCATTGTTGAATATAAGTGTCGACATATAAGTTAGTTTCTCTGACAATGAGTTCTACAACTTTCTCGTCAAAAAACAGCAAAAATACATCAAGAACACTATTGACTGTTTTTTGGGGACCGCACAACCCACAAAACGCAAGTTTATTTGCTTTGGAAGATTCGTCCACTTCCTTCCAGTTCGAGGCTACTTTCGTTGAAGCAACAGGTGCGGATGCAATGCTATCTAGTTCACTTTCACTATCACTGATACTATCTACTTCCTGTTCTGCATAGTTTATATCACTTTCACTTACGGCTAGAAGTGAATAAATTGAACCTTCACTGTCACTTTCCTCTAAAAACGCACGAATTTCGTCCGCTTCGACGCTCTTCACCTGCTTGGGCGAAGCCATTTCTCAGCTGTTCTTTTTTTTTTTACGTACTAAAGTGATGCAATCGTACATAATTCCATGTAATTGGAAGGAAAACCAACAGATGGCAGCACTTTGCAGTGTACTCTTGAGTTATGTGCCTTTCAATTCATGTGGGAAAACAACAGATAGCAGAATATGCATCATTTCGTCACTACTACATGGGTCAGTACACGTGTACGTCGAATCGCCTCTAGAGGCACTATGAGGGTCAGTACACGTGTACGTCAAACCGGCTTCAGGGGTTAAAGAATGAGAAACAATAAGTGCAAGGAAGATAATTGTCCAATGATATCTTCGTGCTTGGTCTTCTATATACAAAAATTGAATCCTTGCCTATTCTGATGGTGTTGATGTTATGGTGATAATTTCCCAGATTACGTAGCATTTGTAAGGCAAGTTTTCTTTCTTTAGACCCTATCGGCTTTTCAAAAGCTTTGTTTTCACACGGCTAATCTCACGACTCGTTTTGTAGGTTACCTTTGATGTACTGTAGAATGACCGATCACTATCTAAAATAGCATGCCCCAAGTCAACACCGTAGTCTGGGCTACACCAAAATATTTGTAGAGATATTTGCCTATAATCACCACGGCGCTTCAAAGCAACCAAAGTGACCGCGAGCAAATGCTCCAACACATTTAACTATAAAATTAAACGTCGATGGCGTCAAAAGAATTCAACAGAGGCTTTAAGTATAAATTTCCCCTCTTCTACATCAAGTTTCCACAAAGGACTATTTACATACAAAGGTTGCTTAACCATTTGTTGCACATAAAGCTTTTTATTCTCGAATCCTCATATAACAATTGTTTTCTTTTGTTTCTCGATCATTATTCAACAATTTGAAATGCTGTGCCCATAATTCACACCTTAAAACAACAATTTAATTCTATATAAAAAAGTTACTCACTTCGAAATTCCATTAATAACAGTAGAGACATCTACCGAGCATCTTTCACAACTTCTAACACATAACTGATAAAACAAATATAAACTCTTCTTTTTTTCATTTCAATTACCTTTTAAATCCTATACTCAACAAATAACCAATTAACATTTAATATATTAAACAAATATAAATGTTTGAACCTTTCCATCCATTGCTCCAAAGGGCTATTTGATTTTAACTTCTTTCAACTAATATATATATATATATATATATATATATATATATATATTTGTAATTATAGTGCTTTAGCATAATAAACTCCTTTATAGAAATATCATGAGTAGTTCTTTCAACACAACATTTTTTGTAACTATAATGCTTTGGCTGTTAATTACTTACCAGGTGCGTAAATATGAAACCGGAATTTATGTACAAAAAAGACACAGGGATTGGATGACAATGCTAAGAACTATTTTATTCGAAGTATTGGCCATCGCTAGCGATACATTTCTGCCATCGTTCCGGCAATGTGTGGATGCCAGACCAAAAAAAAACTGTGCCAGTTGTGCTGCAAACCAGTCATCAAGCTATTTTCGTAAGATGTGAAGCGCTGGTCAGCAAGTGTGTATCCCATGGATGCAAAAAAGTAAGAATCGGAAGGCGCCAAGTCTGGTGAGTAAGCCGCATGCGGAAGGATTTCCCAGCCAAACGTCGCAATCATTTTCTTGACCGGTTTTGCTGTGTGGAAGTGCATTATCGTGAAGCACAATCACTTTATGTTGTCTTTGGTCATATTCTGGTCGTTTTTCACGCAAAGCTTGATGCAAATCGATTATTTGTTGTCGGTAACGTTGGGTATTAACGGTTTCGCCAAGTTTCAGCAGTTCATAATAGATCACTCCCTTCTGATCCCACCAAACACACAGCATTGTTGTCCGTCCATAGCGATTTGGTCTTGCAGTCGATGTCGCCGGTTCTCCTGGAGTTACCCATGATCTTTTACGCTTAAGATTCTCGAAATAGATCCACTTTTCGTCACCAGTCACAATTCGATGGAGAAATGATTTCCTTTTGTACCTGGCGAGCAGAATTTCGCAAGTGTTTTTTCGGTTTTTCTGCTGTCGTTCAGTCAATGGATGTGGAACCCATTTTCCCACCTTCTGAATCTTGCCCATGGCTTTTAAACGTATGGAAACTGCTTCTCGTGTCACATTTAATTGATCCGCGAGTTGTTGTTGCGTTTGAGCGTCATCCTCATCCAACGAAAGCTTACAACTCGGTGTCTGCAAACTTTTTCGGTGGTCTTCCACGTTGTTCGTTTCTCACGTCAAAATCGCCACTTTTAAATTTTGTAAACCACGCATAGCACTGTGACTAACCAAGAGCATGATCACCGTAAGCTTCGACAAGTATGCGATGCGATTCTGCAGCAGTTTTCTTCAAATTGTAACAAAAAATTAGTGCTGTCCGCACATCGTAGTTTGTAGGTACAAATTGCGCCATATTCAACGCTATTCAACACTACACTATGACATGAAACTTGTCTGGTTGTGAGTTGTAAATCGTTATCAGCAGTCAAAACAAGCAAGTGGCGCCAAGAACGCAGTTTTACGGCAACCACAGGGACAGCTAACGCCGTCTATGCACAAATTCCGGTTTCATATTTACACACCTGGTACTAACATTATTTTTATGTCCTTTTTATAACGCAAATTAAAATAGCATTAATTATTTCGTAAACATCATAACCATATAACGTTTTATAAATCTGTTAAAGATTTGATAACATGATCATTATTATTTCATTCATAAAATTAAATTATCTCATAGTATGATTAATACAAAATTCAAATAATTAATTCATTTAGATAACATTATAACATTTGTCATTATCAATAATCATTACTGTTCCTAGAAATATCTTTTCTCATTCTTTTTATATCACAATCTTAATAGATTGATGTATCTTATACAAATCGAATTGTTCCTGTTCTTTGTTTTCAGTTTGAGGCCTCCTGATTATATTCTTACTTCTTTGTGTTATAATTCTTACAGCCGATAAAATTTTGTGTCGATACCATTCAACTGATAGTTCCTCGTTTTCTGTAAGTTTTATCTACAATTTCTGTTCGTATAACCTATCTGCTTTTGCTCGTATACATCTTCCATATCCATTGTTGTTTCTTCTTTTCGTTTTGCGACACTCTTCCGACTTACCATATCTTCATTATCAACCGTATGCGTCACCGAAATTATGTCCACATCACTGTGACCATGTGCTGTCGTCAGATAATCAGGTATTACATTGTATTCTATTTCTTTCTTTTTCCTTTTCACCTTCTGGAAATAAGATTCTCCGATATCTGATTTCAGTGGATTACGTGATAACGGTTGCGGAACATTCGATTTTCTTGACTTCCTGAATGTCCTTCCTTTTAAATTACTTCCCTTTTTCCTTTGTTCTTCGGAACTGCTTTCGAAACATCTCTATTATTTTAAGTTTTAATTTAGCCTTCTTCTTCTCTCGTTTCTTGCTTAACCATTCCGCATGTGTCTTTCCTTTGGTTGACCTTTTCTTAGATCTTTCTCCTTTTCCTAATTTGTTGCAATATGGCTTCCTTTACTCCTACATCGCTTGTCGTTTTGTATCCTCTTTCTTTGGCTCTGCTTCCTTCTCCTTTTCCTGTTTTTAACTCTACCCTTCGACTCCTTTGCGATTCTTAACACTTTCATATCAACTAACATTTGACTTTGGTTGTCTTTCGTTTTGTCCCTCAATAGCATTTTATCCTGAGACTTTTTCTGAGTTTGTTGCTTTGATTTCGTATATTCTTTCCATGACATACCGTGTTTTCCTCCTCTGTTGCCCCGTGTACGTTTTTGCTTTGTCATTAAGTAAGTCTTTTCAGATAAGTAGCAATCCACTGAACTGGTTACTACATTCTCTGAATTTTTGGGATCTGGGTTCCTCCTACTACTCCTAACATAATCTACCCTCTGGTCGTGCATAAACATTTTCACAATTAGCTGCCACTTTCTGAAGATTCTCCAATTTCTTTTCCTTCATGTGAATATCGGTAATTCCTGAACTCCATCTTTTAATTTCCTCCAGGGTAATCTTTTGCGACACATTTGTTTTATTTAGCAAAATAACTAAGTCACTAGTATTCCTTTTGCAAATCGACCCTTGACTCTGACGCGACGCAAATGTCTTCTGAATATCAGGTTTTGACTGCAAAACTGTTCTAGTTAACTTGTCCTTCTTTTGCGTGCTAGACATTATTCATTATTCATTCATGATTCAAAACTTCGAAATTAATACTTTCGTTTTCTGTATCTTTGATTCTAATAGTCTCATAATCATTTCCTTTGACTTCTGAATCCGTTCTTGTTTTTTCTACTTCCTCTTGCGCGAATATCCTGCTTTTATCTATAACGTCATATTCTTCTGTCGACTCATTTGTTCCATTTAATTGGTCTTTTTCTGATCTATTTTCTTTTGTCACTAAAGTATCTTCTTCAAAAATGTTTATTGGACCTTGTTAGCCTTTTATATTTAAACGACACCTGTGTGCGTCCTCCTTGCAATTCTGCACTTCATCAAGCTTTTGTAAAGACCTCTCTTCCCATCTTTTTATTATTTTCATAAACCTCTGGTCTTTTGCTTTACTTCTTTCTTCCCTTTCCTTTTGTGCGTGTTCTTTTCCCATTCTTTGCTTTTCCCTTCTGTCCAATAGCTGCTCCATAAATTCAGAAATATTCTTGTATCCACACCAGCAATCTGTGCTGAACTTTCCTTTCCCAACTCTTGAACTAGCATACCTTTCCTTTCTTCTATATCTCCTTGTCTTTTTGTTAGATGTGTTTCTTCTTCCCTTTCGGACGTTGATCGATCATCTAAATTATCAAGGCCCCTTAAGCTGGTCGCCATTTCTGTAATAGAATCTTCTGTTCTTATGAAATATTTGGAAATGTTTCCACTTGATTTGCTTCTCGTCCTTGGATTTCCCTGAGAGTCTATATGATTTATTCCACATTCTAATCTCGCGGGTCGTTTTGTAGGTTACCTTTGATGTACTGTAGAATGACCGATCGCTATCTAAAATAGCATGCCCCAAGTCTACACCGTAGTCTGGGCTACACCAAAATATTTGTAGAGATCACGGCGCTTCAAAGCAACCAAAGTGACCACGAGCAAATGCTCCAACACATATATTGGGTGTTTTCCCGGGTTTTCGTTTTACTCGAGAAGAGCTTTTCGACTGTGCTGATGACCAGCAACTTCCCAATACTTGCTCTAAGCCCCTCGATTTTGCTTTATCATTAACTCGGAGCGCAACAAGGAAAAAGATATGTTGACACTAAATTGATCCTGCTCGGAATTAGGGTTTTTGGCAATATTCGAAATACCCCCAACGGCGTGCAACAATGCTTCCTTTCTATTAATGGTTATGATCTGGAAAAATATATATCACCTTAATTTGCTGATACCAAGGAAGAGCATAAATCAGTCTCATAGTCCGTTTCTTAGTAAATAGAATAAATAGATTGTAACAAGACAAATATAATTATGTACAGGTCTTTCTTCGGAGATTCTCTGGTGCGTGAGTTTGACGACACAACGAGTTCTCCCACCCCAATTTCTTTCTTTTTCGTAAGCCCAAATTGGCAAGGTCTCGTAACTTGTTCTCGCAATGGCTTTAAACTTCGGAACTTGATATGACTGAATAATCACTCAGATTGTATACCTCTCTTTCTTAGGCGATTTCAGATATCATTCTCACGTCAATGGGCGGATGTCTAACGTTTAAGGAAAAAAAAGTCTGGCTTTGTAGTCGGTTCACTCCAGGCTACGAGTCCCATTTGAACCATAAAGGAGTGCTACCAATATCCTGGTGTCTGCGAGTACCCCTGAATATTGTGGACTGGGAATAAGCTTAGACAATCCGTGATTCCATTAGCGCGTTAATCTCATCTGCTCAATTTTCTTCATGGCAGGCAACATTCTTTGGGAACACTTAAAAATTAACTTCGCAAATTTCCGATATGGATGATCAATTTCCCCAAGATTTGTTAACCCCGGGGAGGAATTTGCAGTAAATATCTACATAATGCAGCGAGCGTTTGAAAATATAGACTTGAAATTTCTTTGCAAAGTGGCCCCCAAAAATTTAGAGAAACTAAGATTCTGGTCCACTTAACAGTACTTTCTTCTTCTGTTCTAACATCTGGATTGCTCTCGGAGGATCGTTGTAGCTTTACTTCTCGTAAGTACAAGCTCTTCGCAGCATTTCTCGCTGCGGAAAACATCGCCGAATTTCAACGTTCGCACTCTAGCTAACATTCAGCTTTAGACATTCATACTGACTAATATTATCTGAGACCCTAATCGCTGCTAAGTGACTGCTTGGCCTAACTCCTCAAGTGGGTTCTACATACCAGCCTATCCGACTTGTTTCTATCCCGTGTCGCGGATAACTTGAAACTGATCCCGGCCAGCCAGCGGCTCCTATATTTAACGAACAAGGTTCAAACCCCCCCAACTCTCACTGTATCGTCATACTCAGATGATACTTCGGCCTACTGCGTCATCAGGTCCACCTTCTTCTTTGGTCTCCTTCTGACCCTGTGAAAATAGAAACAAAGACAGGCATGGAAAGTTTCTAGCATCTACCGTTACACTGGGGTCAATACCCTCTCGTGATCTGTCCAACTCTGCTACAACACCGCTCTTCCAACCTTTTGAGCTACGGAAATACACTTTAGCAAATCTGAAATCTATATGTTAGTACATTGCAAATATTAGATATACACAATTAATAAATCCATGATCCTTAATCCTAAGAGAGGAAGAAAGAAAAGAGAAAGGTGCCGGCAGAACAGTATGAAAGAATAGAAGAGAGTAGCATTATACAACATTTAAATATTTATACAAATTAATTCAATTCGATTATAGATTAAGATATTAAATAAAAACAGAAATTATTTTACATTTGGTATTCAAATGACTCCCTTATTTACATGAGACTGACTCCCTCACAACACATCTAACTAGAAAATTAAACGTCGATGGCTTCAAAAGAAAGGTATTTATTCAGCAGAGGCTTTAAGTATAAATTTCCCTCTACATCAAGTTTCCAGGCAGGACTATTTACATACAAAGGTTGCTTAACCATTTGTTGCACATAAAGCTTTATAATACTCGAATTCTCATATAACAATTATTTTCGTTTGTTTCTCGATCATTATTCAACAGATTTAAATGCTGTGCCGATAATTCACACCGTAAAACAACAATTTAATTCTGTAAAAAAAAGTTGCTCACTTCGAAATTCCTTTAATAATAGTAGAGACATCTACCGAGCATCTTTCGCAACTTCCAACAAATAACTAATAAAACAAATATAAACTCCTCTTTTTTTCTTTTGAATTACCTTTTAAATTCTATGCTCAACAAATAACCAATTAACATTTAATATATTTAAAAAAATATAAATATTTGAACCTTTCCTTCCATTGCTTCGAGGGGCTATATCATCCTTTAATTTTCACTTTATAATTACATTGTTGTTTCGTATGATCAAACTTAATATCGTATGAGAATATAATCATACATCGTGTTTGGAAGTTTCGAGCTATACCACTAACCAATGCCCGGAACCTGTTACAGCGCGATTTTTTTTTTTTTTTTTTTTGTAACACCAGTAAGTTACAATGAACGGGGCATTTTTACTTCACCGTTTCCCGCGCCGCCTCACACATCTAAATTGAACACGCACAGAGGTGGATACAAATTCTAATCGTCTAATAAAGCCGCAGTGGCTCAGTGGGAGATCGCTTACCTCTGGTGCTTGGGTGACGTCGGTTCAATGTCTGTTCATGCCATGTGGGCTTTGTGGTGGAGAAATGCCGTATGCTTTGGTTTTCTCGGGTTTCTCAAGATTCCTCCCACTTTCTTCATTCCACCAATTATCCCAACATCATCCATCCGACCAGAGCCAAAGTTACCTAAAGGTCTTAAATAGTAAATTCAAAAAATTGTAATCTTCTAAAGTAAGTGTAGTTATAAACTGGATCTACTGTTTTGGTTTTATTACAGTATAAATTGATAAGGGGTTTTCCTGTGTACTTTTAGTGCGTTGGCGTAGCATTCGAGAGCCCGTGAGTTCGATTCCAGCGATCCGACCATCCTGACAAGTTTTTCCTAAGTCATACCAAGCAAATGCCGGGATGGCACCTTCAACATAGGTCCTGGCCGGCACTTTCCCCGGTCCTTTCTCCTCCCCTATCCCTGTCTGAGCCTTAGATGCGTAAAGGCCATAAATAAAATTCCAATTCAAAGGGACACCGTTGGATTGTGATAATGTAGAATTAAAAGGGGTCCGAATTGTCTTGTGAGAAGCAAGACCGCTCTATACCGGCCGTGCAAAAATTCATGTTTACACAAAATATGTAAAGGAAGTCATATAAAAGTTGGGAACCTAAAGGCTATGGGAAGTTAGACCCACGTAAAAAAAGTCCGATGCAGGTTGTTGGAAACTTATCTTGTAAAATGTTGTCGTGGAAGTGAAATTAATTTTAATATTTCGTTTGAATGCCTGAACCATACTTGGTGTTTTGTTTATACAGTCATTTTGATTGTAGCCCGTTTTCTTCTTCTTCTTCTTTTTTGGTAGGTTTAACTTCGTGTTATTTTATTATTTTAACCACGCTGGAGATAGGTTCAAGCGCGATCCTTTCCTCTGATGAAAAGCGTGACTCCTCATTTGATGCTAAACTTGCCAGCGCGTGAGCGTATAAGTTATATTTTAAAAAAAATAGGTTGTGTGAAAAGACGCACTGCTGTTGACAAAGAAACAGACGCGTGGTTTGATATTTCACTGCTATATAGAAAGATATTAATTTCCACCTTCCAGAATTGCCAGTTACAGATTGGATAAACTGATTATCTAGATTGTATGCGTTAACATTCTTTTTCCATGAGAAATTTATTTACAGAATCATTATATTCTTTTGAATGTAAGAAGTTCCTCCATTTCTGTATGGAGAAAACGCCTCTACGTAGGTTTCTCCATTCGTTGTTTACATTATTCAAATGTAAATTCTTTTATCTTTCTCTTACCACCTGCTTCTTCCTTCTTGCTTTTACGTGTATATTATGATTTTCGTTTATCACATAATGCCCGAATACGATCACCTCCTTTTTTTTTTTATAGATATTTATTTATAAGTTTGATGAGTTTATTACTGGTAGAAGAATTGCATTTGCAGAAAATTATTAAAAATTTACACGATTGCGATTGAGATATATTTTAGCCTTAAAAAAATGGCCGAGATTTGTGGCTATATGATGTAATCTGTGCACTATGGACGGAAACGTTGGGTGGTAGGGTATGTTGGTCTGCGCACCTGAAAATTGTCTTGGATTTATATTCAGGCATGATGTCAATCGTACGTTACTAGTAGATGCAGTCTTGCCCTAAGGTTAATGTAAACTAGCGATCTCCAACAAAAGGTGGCAGCACTACCTCCGTATGTATTTTTATCGTTGCACGAAATTTCAACGCTGCTTCTCCGAATTGAAGCCTAGAGAGTTCTAACTTCTTTCCTAACTTTTATACGGAGGTAGTGCTGCCATCTTTTATTGGGGATCGCTGGTTTCCATTAATCTTAATAACTAAGTGCTTGATCAGGACGAAGTGAACAACTCCAGAGTCAAGACATACAGAACAATTATATCGGAAATTTTAAGTGAAACTCGTAGTGATTGATATACCTAAAATAAAGATAGGTCAGGTTACACGAATTTTTTTTAGCATAAGCGCTAGATATTGTCCAAAACGTCAGATAGATCTTATAAACCGACGAAGAGAGTGTTTGAATGCGCTAAGTCCTTTTCAAATAAACTATTCTGAGCTTTAGTCATTATTTTCCGAGTCCATACTCCCTGTATTAATAATAATTTTAAGCTGATTATACATAAGCATTGTTGAACGGCGTAGGCACATCATCATATTTACTATGTTTGTCGTCATTATGAGATGTTTTTTCTAAAAAAAAATATTTTAAAATATATCATTAATATTTTTTATTATTAAATTATAAACTTTGTGATAGAAAGACTGACATTATTTGTAATGTCTGTTATTAGTGCCACCAGAATGAGAAATAAACCAAAGATTCGTTTTATTATAATAATTATTATTATAAATACTACCTGTGGCATGCTGTGAATTCTCACAAGTGTTGTATTCGAACTATTTAATTTTTTTAGAAGAAAATCTTGCCATTGAGTGCAGCACTGTGTGTCTGTATGTATGTCATTCCTACTTTATATTATAAATATTTATTGTGTACAGTTATATTTTAACTTTGCAAAGTGTACAGTGATTTAGTGATGGTAATTTGGTTCAGGAAGCTAGAACATAGAATAGTCACTCTTTTTTCACTTTTTGTCTTCTGTTTGCCATTTGCCTAGTACACCAGTGTATATTTTACTTGGTATCAAGAGTGCATTTTAACGTAACAATGTGTGCGTGTACCCGAAGTTTGGGAAGTGAATCGAGTGTCCGTGATAGTTCTGGAAGTCTCGAGAGTGAACCATTGCATTCGCGAAGAGAATCTGGAAATCTCTACTGTTCCGGAAGTCTTGAGAGTGGGGGAATTGCATTTGGGAAAAGAGTAGGTAATTCCTGACGGTTTGGGAAGTCTTGTGAGTGGGGATCAACATTCGGGAAAAGAATCGGGAAGTCTAGCAGGTGGGGAATTCCATTTGGGAAGAGATAATAAGAAATTCTTGATAGCTCGGAAAGTCTCTAAGTCTGGAGAGTGGGAAATTGCATTTGGGAACAGACTCGGGAGCTCATGACAGTTCGGGAAGTCTTGAGAGTAGAGGATTACATTCGGGAAGAGAATCAGGAATTCCCAACAATTCGGAAGTCACGGGGGGAATTAACATTTGGGAAGAGAATCGGGACGCCTACAAAGTTTGGGAAGTCTGGAGGGTGGGAATTAGCATTCGGGAAGAGAATCGGGAATTCTAGAATGTTTGGGAAATATAACGGGTGGGGAACTGCATTCGGGAAATGTCGAGAATGGGGAATCGGGAATTCCCGATATGTAAATCGATTACAGTTACAATAGCCCGTCCAATGTATATGATCGTTCCGTCTTATTTATTGAAGGGTGTAGTAAGGATAATAAAAACGATTTATTACAAATCTAATTAAATCTTCAGAGATATGCTTACTACAGAACATAAAAGCCACACATATTGAATATCATACAACTGTTAACATAACGACAGTAGATCATAGCACCGCTGTTTTATATTTAACTCATTACACCGAAAAATAGTACTTACAAGGAAAGTTGGGATTTCTTTATGAGCGATTCTTGTTGTTAAAACACCATTATGTAGTTAGTACATGTACACAATTTTAGTACACCCTGTCAAGCCATTAGAGAGATATGGGCAATCAAAATATGGACATTACAACCAGGATAATAGACAAGTTGATTATTTCAAATATCACCGTAACAGATCAAAACTTATGACGATTTCAATTATTGTTCAGTGAATTAATTTCTGTCGTCTTTTGTTGAATTTTGGCCCGTTTCAACACAATAGATTGTCCATAACTTATTATTTCTCAGGCTGTGCTAAAATTTTGTATATATACTAACTACATAATGGTGATTTCATTGCGCTGTTGACATTAAAAATCGCTCGTTAAGGATACCCGAACTCCCCTTTGTTAGTCTTTGGTGATGCGAAATCTTCATTTGTTACTCTACGGTTTATTTCCAATGGCGTCAGCACAAGACATTCATCGTGAACACAACGAAATCAAACAACAGACTGGTAACAACCAAAATCGTTCTGGGAAATCAGTTCCCTGGTTGAACGGTTCAACAGGACGCTCAAGGCAACCATTTTCTGTGTTTATATAGCATTGAATTCAGTATGTTTTCGTTAAATACAATAAGTTTTTTCGTGAAATGTCTGTCTGTGTATATTAACTCTGGTAACGGTTATTTGAATTTAAAATTGAACTAATAATTCAGTGTAATAAAATAGTTATTACTGCTGTATCTGGGTTCGTAATAATAAATAAACCTGCTCGGAACACGTAACTTGTGGCAAACTATTACAATACTACTTCAGCACATTTGTACAGAGAGGAGGTTTTTTCTAGGTTCCTGAATCATAGCCAGTAAAATGTAATTAACAATGGTAGTTTTATTATGCTAGATGTGAGAGGATTATTGAAGTGTTACTTCATAGTCTGTACTGTATATTTTTCTCGCCATAAAAATGTGTTATTTTCCTTTTTTTTATAAGTAACAATTATATATGTTCCTGTATTGTCATTTATTTTTTTTAAATGACAGTAATTTGTTTTCATTATCATTTTGCCTATTTTTGGCTAATTATAGACTTAAGAAATACAATGCCATAATTGTGTGAGTATGTGTATGAGTGCAGAATGATTGTTGTAGGTGAAAACATATTATCAGTCGTGTTTTTTTTATTATTATTTTTCAATAGGAAGTGTTAATGCAACAGTTACAAGAAGAAATATATATATATATATATACAAATTGTGCTATAGCTGATTGTGATGTTTGAATTGGCGCTTGCATAGCATTTTCGGAAGGCAGCTTTATATATTTTTTTTCAAACGTAAGGTGATGTATTTGAGTGAATACATTTAAAAAATGATGCTAGCATTTGTAGATTTAAAAAAAAAAAGAAAAACAAGCATGTAAGAATGAATGTAAAAACGAATGAATTTGTCATTGAGTTGTATGTTGTTGGTTTGTAATCTTTCATCATTGTTTTAATAAAAGTTCCATATTCTATGATTTGAAATATTTTTTATTAATTGTCGCTTATCACCGTCTGCTATAAAACAAGTTTCGTCGTAGCCTGTTAAGTCCGGTTATTTGGAATTTTCTTGTTTAGTATGTACGGGAGAGTCTGACGGATTTCCATAGTTTGTTCTTCTCAATCGTATTTGTATTTTCATGAAAACAAGAGTTTATAATTGTCTTTATTTTTAGTTTTGAACGACATCAGTATTTTTGAACAAAAATATAGTATTCACATTTTCATTATTAGAAAAGTTTTAAAAAAAACTTTTCAGATATTATTTTTTAAACAATTAAATATATGCTTTTAATATATAGAAATATATGAAAGTAACAATGGAATATTGTATTGTCACCTGACTCACGTCGCTGTGCAAAATTTCATCATTGTATGACGTCGGGAAATGCGTTAAATGAACGTCGCAAGATTTGAGGACACCACGAACCATTGTGAACTAAAGAAAATAATGAAATTAAACGCTAGCCGAATCTGAATAGCATCAATTACACCTAATTTGAATTTTACTCCCCTCCCTCCCTTATCATATTTTAAAACAAAAGAGAAAAGTGGTAACTTAAGTGTTTGATATCGAAGCAGTAGTTCTGGTGAGAGTTTATATACCAGTCCCTGATGCCTTGTTTAGATTACTAACACATTTTACGATGGTGAAACTTATGGGTAAAACTAACTTGCGTTCAGACTACCGAACTTAACTTCGTTATCGTGCTTGAACTACCATTGTCTGTAAAGAAACAGGTTGAGGTTTCTGTGGTTGAGTACAGACTGCTTGTTACACGGGAGAGGATTAAATTATAAAAAATGAACACAAATGAATTGATTGTAGCGTCACATTTTGTAGATTAGTTCTGCCATCATTCTTTTATATTTTAAAAGTAATACGCACCACTATTATACTATATATTTCGATAAAGAAAGAAATAAACTCACCAAGTGAGTTGCGCTTAACGGCCATGTTGCGTTCAGATAACTAACGTAAGAAGATAACCGTCGTAAGTTGACGCTAGTTAAATTTGAAACCCGCGTTAACGGTAACTACCGTTTACATTACTAAAATGAACTCGGGTTAACGTTAACCATGGTGAAATGTTAGTAATGTAAACAAGGCATAAGGGAACGTGAATAATAGCTCGACATTGAAATTGAAGTAGTCTGTATCAAATACGAAAACTCCACTGCTACAGTATATAAACACTTTGATGTTACGTGACTTCTATATTTTATTTGAATCTAATGGATTTTGAAATTTTCAGAATAAAGTTAAAGAAAAGAAAATATGTTTCAGTGGAAAATGAGCGCAGTAAAAGGTAAAAGTAGTCTTCGTCAAATAAAAAAAAAAGAGAGAGAGAACAATGAAAAAGTTTCCCGGTGTTCAGTGCATAAAATGTCCTACTATCTTAAATGCAACTGCTTGAATAACAGAAGTTTCTAATTTAAACGGATATGCTTGTTATATTGTTACAGGACAAAGTAAAATGAAACACTTCCTAAACCTTATTCCATCTAAGTTTCCACAGGAATTTGAAGCTAAAATGAGTAAAACATGAGTTTCTCTATGCTGTAAAGATTAATTGCATTTTAGTATTGTGACCGGCTAGGAATTACCAGAATATTCTCAAACGGTACCTAAAACATGTTCTTAACATGGTAATGTCAACGTGAAACATTTGCTACCCATCTTACCACGTCTCGGAATGTGCAGAAGAAACTGATATCCTTCAAACTTCAATTGTTGAAACTGTGCTGATAATAAACAAGAATAAACGTGCTGGCTGCGATCGGGTGACCACCCAGGTAAAATAAGGCGATTTCCGACGTTTGGAGAACCGACATTTTTCTCACCTTCAGGAACAGTATCCAGTTGCCCCTAGTCAACAGTATAAGTAATGTTGTATATGCGATGACCGCTGCAATGACGCCATCTGACGAGCGAATAGTGAAGTAGATGGCACGTGCCATAGCTGAGTCATAGAGGGCACTTGATTGTGCAGCTTCACGTTTTCGATATGTGGCTTGTGCTTGATCATGCCAGTGTCGGAGGACCACATGAATTTCACCAGGGATATCGAGCCAGCGCAACGGCACGAAACATCAATGCCTCATATGGTCAGGGTGCTGTGGATGTGCCAGAGGTTTCTGTCAGGGGACACCAGCCTCACCAATAAGCCATGAGAAGGGAAACCTGTGCAGCTGGACAACGATGCCCTGCGAGCAGCGGTGAAGTCAAATCCAATGCAAACTGTTCAAGAACTGGCCAGCGAACTCCATGTCGACAGTTCATCGTCATCTTGCAGGACTGGGTACGTGTCGAAACTGGGGAAATGGGTACCTCATGCGTTAACGCCTCAACAGAAGCAGCAGCGAGTTGACATCTGCAGTTGCCTGGTCACCCGTCACAGACACGAGCCATTTCTGATCAGAATGGTGACAGGGGATGAAAAGTGGGTACTCTACGCAAACGACAGTGGATAGCCAAAGGGGACCGCAGAAACTGCCAAAACAGTATCTCCACCCCTGCAAAGTGTTTGGTGGGATGATCAATTTTTTTGGTTCTTGCTACATAACCAGACCATCACTGCAGATGTCTGTCAGCAGATTAAACGCCTACGGACTGCATTGTTGAAGAAACGCCCTGCTCTGGTTAATCGCAAGGGTGTGCTTCATCCACAGTGATAACGCGCGCCCACACACGGCAAGAAGAACCTGTGCTAAGATCGGGGAATGTGACTGGGAGAAACTCTCCCATCCGTCGTTTTCACCAGATCTTGCGGCAACAGACTATTTTTCAGGTCATTTTCGCATCCTGCAAAACATCTTTCCGGGAAAACACTGCAAAATGAGGATGATGTGCGACGAACAGTGACCCAATTCTTTGCCTTCAAAACCGGTAACTTCTTTCAGCGGGGTATTCAACAACTGGTTGACAGGTGGAAGAGTGTTGTGAAGTCCGATGGAGACTATTTTCCTGACTAACAGTAGTGTTCCAGGTAAGTTATCTTTCTTTTCCTCACGGTGCAAGAATTCGACGTTACTAGTGGGATAAGCTGATATATGAACTTCTCGAGAAAAACTAATAGCAGAGATAGAAAGATCTTAATATCGGTGTCGCAGGTCGTCGTCATATATGGCTCGTCTCGTATAGCCGCCTTCTACTACTCGTTTATCTCGAGAAGTTTATATGAGTGGTGTCCATGAGATCAGTTCAGTTGTTTTTAATTGTTCAGGCGGACTGATGCCCAAAACAAAAGTGATTCCGTAAAGGGTGCTCAAAATTGGTTGTTTGGTAATCTTATATCTACGATGGGCCATCATGTATCCCATCAGTCAAAATATTGGTTGGCCCAGCTGCAAATTTCAGTTGGGATATGGCTCGTTGGAAATAGATTTAAGAAGTTCGGCCCCTGTTGGCGTAAGGTTGGGAAACCCACCAGACCATTTTCCAAGTAGTATAACCAATTATAGCAATTGCCCGAACGGATTTTGGTTCCAACATATGTACCGTAATTAGTGATGACACGAAAGATGCTGCACTCGAGTGGCTAGGTATATAAACCAGATTCTCTTTGTCCTGACCAAGTTTTTCGTACACATGATCAGGGATTCTGCCAGACCCCTCAATGTGGCGTTTCACCTATTAAAGTCGTAGAGCACGTACCTCAAACTTAAACAAGTTTTACTAATAAAAATTGATTGAAGCCTTGCAAAGCTCTCTTATCCGGTTACCCCACCCCCTCCCCCAACAGAAAATCTTGGGTAGTTCTTTGTTACATAAATTAATAATGATCCACCATCATACAAGAAAAAAGTACCTGCATTGTTTTACATAACACCGTTGCTTAGTAACTCCTCTTTATTGACATGGAATACTGGACTTGTAAAATGAATCCTTCGAGGGTTTAACCAGTAAAGAAATTAAAAAAAAAATGTCTTGTAAAATAACTTCTCGCTTCACAACCATTTTCTAGCCAACTGTTGGGATGATCTGCTGTTCAAATTGCTAATTGGTCAGAAGTGTCAAGACAAGTAAAATTCTCATCGTGCCTTTGTAATTACCAGGATAATCATGATATTTGGACACACTTGGCGATCTCTAAGTTTGTGCACTGGACTCTCGTTTTTAGGCTTCGAACTACCTCTAACCACTTTCATTTTGAAACGAATTCTAGTGGATGATGACTCAATAGGAGATTGGTGTTTCTGTGCTTTCAACAGCATTCTACGCCTACTGGCGGCTGTGTTCTTGGTGGTGGCTGCCCAGAAGGAAGTAAAGTATCTCCTCCTTCCGTGGATAATACTTTATACCTGCTACTTCTTGTTTTGCCTCGAGTCTCTCATCATTGTTTGCACAACATATTTCTTTGGACGTGTTGATATGTGTGGCTGGCATTATGAATTTGCAATTGTGCTCCTCGCTTTTGCACTAACATTCTTCGCGCTGTTGGATGGAATGGCAATACTGTATTTTGTTCAGTTATGGCATAAGCCATATCAGCTTGTAAAAAATTAAGTCTAATACATACAGAGCACGCGAGTATGAATGAAAAATTTAAAAACTAGTTCCTTTGCTCAACATAGGTCATTTAGGTTGAAATATGACATTAAATTGAATATATCCACAATTTATGTTTTATTCTCTACATCATGTAATAACTACAACTGTAGGATACAATTTTGTTACGTTTTCCTACCCTCTAGTAGTGTTTTACTGGAGAACAGCTCTACTCCTTCTCCCAACGGATGGACTTTAGATATTGTTCCGGATGAATAAAGATTTTGAATTCGATTCTGAACGAAGCAAATAAAAAAAAGTTCAATAAAATACGACTTAAAATTACCACGATTATTTAAGTTTAGCTGACTTAAAATCTGACCTAACGTTCACTGTTTTAAGTGGTTCGCGGGAGTATCTAAAGTGCAACCAAATGTTCGTAGAGGCCAGTAGATCTATTTGGTTGGTGCGAATGAAATGTCCTCCCCAGCTGCATCATGTCCGAAGTCCAAAAAACTTACATTATCTAGTTAATCAAAGTTGTCGCCATCTACATCCACACACTTGCCATCGTTTAACCAACGATTAAATTTCGTGGCGAAAGAAGTCTTCGATGCGAAGAAATCCTCAACTATATGTTGCATCGCCCGATCGTCAGGGAAGGTCTTCCCTGCAAAGAAGTGGTCGAGATGGTGCAGAGATCGGGGGAATATGGTAGGTGAAGAAGGGGTTCATACTGCAACTCATGGAGAGCCTGCACCTTTATTTGCGCGACGTGCAGGTGGACGTTATTATGCAACATGAGAACACCATTGCGGGGTGCTTGCGGACAAGTTTGCTGTGCATTTGATGGAGTTAAGCACTATTACGATCTGCAGTAATGGTTTCACCTCACCTGAGAAAGACATGATGGATCACTACCACCATAGACCAGCAACAACACCTTCCGTAGAAGTTGATCACGATCCAACCGTTGTCTTGATCGTTTACGATTGTCATAGCAGATCTGTTTTATTTGGAGTGACAATACGAAACCTTCCCCCTTATTCCGTTCACTCAAGAGAACTGCACACCTCCAGACGGCAAATCTTGTTGGCCAGTGTGAACTCATGTGGCTCCAACCTTTTTAACTTACCGAGCGCATGGAGCCGCCGACTGACAGTGGTATGGTGTATGCCTCACTCGTCTGCAATGGCACGAACACTTTTCCGAGGATCCGCTTCAACAATGTTCCTGAGCAGCTCAACCGAACATGAGGATGGTCGGTGCCCACGGGACTCATTTTGCAATGTTGTATCACCTGAACGAAATTTGACAAACAAACTGCGAATCGTGCGTTCATTCGCCATTCCTGTTACAAATGTACTGGTATTGTTTTTAATTTTGGCTTGCTGTGCAGGATAACCCAGTTTGAATACATAAAGAAAAATCACTCGCAATTGTGTGTTCTCCGTGGTGCACGTTCATACGACCCTGTTCAACAACACAGTGTCTCCTGATTGCTAGACGTATTCAGAGTTTGTGACCTCAGTCGATCCCTGTGTTGCTGAGGTGCGTTGCCCACCAGGCGTCAAAGAAGTTATTTCATTCGCACCAACCTAATACACAACTTGCGTTGGTGGAACGTGAGTTCTGATAGGGCTCATCCTCTATATCCCTCTTCTGTAGAGAGGTGAGATTGTCGAAAGAACAGAGGAAATAAATCTGACCTTCGGTCGTCCAGTGGTTATTATATAGATTTTTTCATCAGTCCTTTGGACTACTTCATATTGCTATGCATATGGCTTCGATTTTGCCATATGATGTAATTTCTGGAACCTAAAAAAAATTAGATTTACCAACTGGAAATAGGTAAATGCAGGACAAAACTCCCCCCTTCCCTCCCACAAAAGCAGGACTTTTAAAATAAGTTTAGTTTAGTTTATTGGCTTCTTTTACATGGCGAAGTTAAGGCTGTAAGAGCCTTATCTACCACTTGACCATGCTACAATGTTTTATACAAGTAGAATATACCAAAATAATAAATAAAAAAGAAAAGAAAATTACACCTAAAAGTGCACACACACGCGCGCGCATAATTGAATTTAACAGAATCACATGTACCCATGCTTTAAAAAAGTAGTACTATGACAAACAAATATTTGATAATAGTAATAACAGTAATAATAATGCAGATTAAATGATAGAGATATAGTTCAACTTTCAGACACACACACAAAACAGTGGTCTACAGATTTTAACATAAACTGATCGTGTACACATTATACCATACTGTAGAAACTTATGTACTTACTAAAATTTTATTTATATATAAACAAATGAAAGCTGTCAGGTGGAGTTTGGGGGTTTAATGGATACTTGACAATACCCACATAGCAGAGTACATCCCTGGGACGTCCCATTTAGATCCCATTAACGTCAAATTTCTCAAGCTCCCATAGCGATGTCCTAAGGACGTCCGTGGGATAACACTGTGGGCAATACAAACAGTTCATCCCGTACGGAGGTCCCCTGGATGTCCCCCGGAAAGCCGTGCGGGATTACCTACCTGGAATTTCTATAAATTAAATCGACCTTACTATTATTATTATTTAATTAATTATAACTATTATACGAAGGATTAATTATAACCATACGTCCCATGGATGTAAACGGGACTTAAACAGGACGTCTCGATATCCTGCCAGGAGATCCATCAGATGTCCCTGGGACGTCATTTTGCTATGTGGGTAGATATTTTTCCATCGACTTCCTGAAGCATTTCACTGTCTCTGATTCCTTAAGATAATCGGGTAGGCTGTTCCAAATGCGAATAGAGGTAACTGTGAAGGGTTTGTTAAAGAAGTTAAGAGTTATGTAGGGGGATACATAATAACACGTTGGTTCCTGATCTTGTATTGTGTCCATGAAGGGCATTAAGAGATTGGAAATGTTGAAAAATATAACTGCGCTTTTTAGCACGCATTGTTTTAAATAATAGTACTGCTGTGTGCGAAGCTCGTCTAATTTTAGAAAGGATAGCTTTCGATAGAAAGTTGTTAAATGGTTTGAATAGGTCAGGTTAAAGATAAATCTTACATATTATAGATAAGTGGTTTTATTAGTGACTGTAAAGAAAAAGGGCTATTATCAAGCGGCACAAAAGTGTAGTCGTACTAAGAAACGGACTTCACTTTATACAGGGTCTCAAAAAAAAAACTTTACACTGAATCAAAAGAGCGGAATTTTCAACGCAAAGAGTGGTTTTCAATTAAACACTCTCATTTGGGATGAAAAAATGTGATCTTTCTAGACGGAATTCCGATGCTTTTGCATGTAATTTCAATCTCCCCGAGACTAAGTTTTATTTTTATTTTTTTGCTCTTTTCAATTTATAAGTACATTACTTTTTTTTTTCTTACTACTTATGAACTGAAGACTGGAAATGGGAAACGATATAAACGCCAACAAACACATTTTACAGGAGCGAGGAAAAACGGAAAGTGTTTCCGTCTTGAACACACATAATTACATCTTCCGTTGCGATTTTGAACTATTTACAATAAACTAATTCAAAAGAGCGGAATTTTCACTCTTTTAGGGTGGAGGGACCACTTTTTTTAGAGTGGAATATTTTCAATCGAAAAAGAGTGGTTTCGAACGATACGCTCTCGCTTTGGATGGGAAATGTGCTCTTTCTAGATGGAATACCGATACATTTGGATGTAACTTATTCTTCAAACTTAAAAGAGCGATTTCTAATCTTTTTTAGAGTGGTTTATTCCTCATCTTTTTTAGAGCGATTTACAATGCATCGTGGTTACTAGTCAAGTTTGTTCTCCACCATTTTTTACTGCAAAGGTTATCGAAAGACTAAACTATAGTGTGAAATTTATAGGGTTGCGTTTAGTTCAAAATGAGAACAGAAAACTTTTCTGTGAAAAAATATACCAGAAGACGTTAGGAGTAAGATACAGTATATATATATACAGGGTGGTAAGGTTACGGACAGACAAACTTCGGGAGGTGATAGTACAGTGAAAAATAAAGAAAAAAAGCCCAGACAACAGGGGGGAAATTCCGAGGCGTTACGGAGCGACAGCCAGCCGAAAGCGTGGGAAAATGAACTTCAGAGCGGATTATTGCGAAGACGAGAAATCGGAGAGTAGGCGGTTGAGAGTAAATTAGAGGAAGTCACACCCGGGCTATCCAAAAATGCATATTGGAAAATTCTACAAGCAGGGCGCAAGGGATTCCCCAAACTAAGTAGGGGATTCCCAGAAAGTCTTCCAAGTAAAGATAGGTCGAAAGGACCACAAATGGGAAGAGTTGTCAACAGGTAACAATAATTCATTGCTGGCACATCGATATCTCAACGAGAATTAATGTTATTACCATTTTTATAAAATAATGCGTGGTTGTATATTGGACAGGGGTGATAATTAAAGACAGTCAACGAACGTTTGGCTTATTTATTAGCAATGAGAGAGGCTAGGAGAATCCAGTCTGATAGTGGTGAGTACGCATCTCAACAGCTGCAGTGTAGTAAAAAAAAGACGTCCTCGTTGGTCTAGTGGTCAGTGCTATCAGGCGTCCGTGATGTCACAGCAGTCTTGCATGAAACCCGCCTGGAAAAGAATCAGGTGTATGATTAAAGCGTAACAGCATGCAAAGGATGGACGGAGAGTATTAGTTAATGAAGAGGCACGTTAGGCTGGTTAGTAGAAAGAACGCAATATAATACAGCAGCTAAAGAAGGATGACATGGAAGAGAGAAAACAAACACGCTAGTGTACGACACATCAGGTGTCAACCGATGCAAGGCAAAAAGTAAGTTTTCCATACGATGTCACAAGCTTAAAAAGTTCAATCTGTCTATTTCTACACAAGAAAAAATGCGTTAACGGGCATGACGAATTCTAGCTGCGTCGTAAACATCCAGGAGTAACTTTGTAGCTGGAGTTGTGGCCATAGCCGTCCGCAGCAATGGGAGAATGTAGTGAGTGTATGTAGCAGTGTGTAGTTCAGTATGTTGTTGGAAAAAACACTTGGCAATATCATACAAAAAGAAGTTTGGGGTGTTGGAGTGCATTAACGATCACAGTGACTCGAACTGACCGAGAGGTTAGTGTGCGTACTTCGTGTCCCGGTCACGAGTACAACTTCCGTCCGGGTCTCCTGAAAGCAGTAGTTAGGAGCCAACTTGACCACATATTGTAGGTCTTGTCCATACATGCGCACCAGCTCGTTTATAACTCGTATAACAATTCAATCAAGCACGAGACCCCAGGAGTGAATTGTATTTGGTCTGCTTCGCGTTGGAGCGGAGTTCAGGACCTACACAGAAATATGGATGGGTATAGGCAATTCTAGTACATAAACTACGATACATCAATCAATCTAATGCATAATCAGGGGAGAGGAGGGTAGCGACCACAGTCTTTAATTACGGGCTAGGTGATGAGACTATGATTTGGCATTGACACTCCATCACACACAAATAACGTCCTAATTACAAATTCTGCATTTTCAACTATAATCTGACCCTCTCCGTTTACACTCGTGCAACGGACAGAGTTGCAATCGCAGTAAAATCCGCCCTCTTGACCAAAATACCACTGGTGGGCGACACAGGCTAACGAGCGTCAATACTCATACACTGGAGAGTACACAATACAGCGTTTGTACAAACTAGCACGCAAAACACCCAAAGTCCCATAGTCGAGTTCAAAATCAGAGTTGCTAGAATGTACAAATACCTTTTTTCGAGTATTCTACTATAGGTTCATTTTGCATTGCAATAGGTACATGTTCGGACGTTCCCACTCAGCTAGGATTCATTATTCTCTTGCACGCATTTTGTTTGCTTGTGTCGAATAGACAGATTCAACTATTTAAGCTTGTGACATCGTATGGAAAACTTACTTTTTGCTTTGCATCGGTTTACACATGATTTCTAGTACACAGGCGTGTTTGTTTTCTCTCTTCCATGTCATCCTTCTTTGGCTGCTCTATTACATCGCGTTCTTTCTACTAACCAGCCTAAC
>JAGDQP010001927.1:0-54365 GCA_022664845.1 Lepisma saccharinum
TCCACTCGTCTGAAATAAATATTTATGTTCTAATGTAAATTGCACTTCATGTGTATAAGTAATATTCAAGATCACATAGATATTAACAGTATGATTATGAGCATAAGCTCTTCATGTCCTAAATTAATGATGATTGGAAATAAAATAAAGTACTGTATATAAATAAAAAAAAACCTTAGCCCATCTACCAATATCCAAATCCCGAAAGAATCCTATACTACTTCCCAATTAGTGTGTGTAGCTCTCTCGCTAGCCAAAAAAGAAAAAAGAAAGAGAGCAGAAATTCAGAAGAAATTGATGTTCTGAAAGCAAGATTTTTGGAACTCCCTTCAGATCTGTAGGGCTGGGGAGAGCCCACTTGGAAACACTTCCGGTACGGCACAGAACTTTTGAGTAAACAGTACTTTTGCGTATGCCCACTGCCCCCCGCGACTAACGCCGCCCAACTCCCTTCGGACGCACCCTCCCCCCTTGCACACCGAGTGATGCACTGGTGGGTTTATATACATCCTAGTTTTTAGTGGCCCTTTCAAAGTTATAAATCACAACTTTTATTAAATTTCATTTTTTGTATTTACATAAAAAACGAAAACAATTTAATTTTCTTTTAAAACAATATGTAAAAAGTCAGCGCTAGGGTTTGAACAAGGGTCTGTAAAGGGTATATAATCTTTGCACTGGACCATTGGATCAGCTTCCCGACACCTTGTCCACAAGACCAAACTGCAGCTGTTGGATTGAACGCTTCTCGCTGTTATTTATAGTACAAAATACGCGTGAGTGGGCTATTCGTACCGGAAGTGTTTCCAATATGTTGCCAATATGGCTGCCAAGCCGTGCAGGTAGATGAAAAAAAATCTTGCGTGCCACGGTTTTTGGCGTTCACTAATCGGGAGTGTTTATGTCCATACGCCGTTGCACAAGCACCTTCGGCTACCCACCCTGCAATCTGCATAAGATTGCACCAGTTAGTTGTAGCCCTGTACGCGCCGATCACAATAGTAAAAACAATAAGCCAACGTTCAAAATGGTGGCGTCCTATGAGTGATAATAAACAGAAACAAACACGAGGAAAACCAAACCTGACCTTCCTAATCTCCACTAATTGTTCCTAACACACTTATTATAATAGATGTTATAATATAAGAATGTTTCTGACCGGAAAAGTGAAGATAGAATTTGGCATATTACAACTTCGACCGTTTTTACTAGTATGATCCGGCGCTCTTTACTTTAGGCTAGGTGCAACACTGCTGCAGAATCAAAACAGTGCTGTTTTTATGTTTTGTGAATTTTCGTGATTCGTGGTTAAAATGGCGTTTTGTATGTGGTGTCGTTTTCGTTTTTGGCTTTGTGAAATGTAGAATGAAGAACGTTTACAAACGTTTCAGTCTGAGTATTTTTAAGCAGGTGAATGTTATTTCTATGTATTTTTTAAACGCAAAAGAAAAATGTGGCTTTAAAGGTTGGCCTGAAAGAGAAAACAAATATATTGCACAATTTGAGGTTAGTTTCAAAGTAAATTGTGTAGTACAAGGAACACAACAGCTGACTTCTGTGTGTCTTAGCTTACATTAAAGTGACTCATTGAAGTATGAATATAATTGCAACTGATTACGTATTTTCCCCTTAATAACAATTCTAAGGTAATAGCTTAGGACAGTTATTCACGCAGATATGACAGCACCGAACTAGCATGTGCAAGGGGATGTTATCTGTTATACTTAAATCAGTAGGTCTAAGTTTGATTACATGTACTTTTGTACATAGTTTTAAAATATATACTGCTGGTGAGGTAGTTTTGTATGGCACTAGTTACGCAGATCAACTCATGGGAGCCATCTCATAACTGCTTGACTAGCTGCCCAATTTTTTTTCCTCTCGTCTTTACCTCTTAAATTCAGCTATCATAGATCTTGTCTGTCGTTCACTTCAGTCAAGTCCTTGTACAGTATTTACAAAGGACCATGTAGTGAAATTATACTTGAAAGAAGAGAGTACAAGTTCCAAGTTGTCAATTTCGCAGAAGGGTGAACTGTTTGTATAATTTTACCATCTGATGATTTAATTACCTCCCGTCCCGTTTCTGTTTTACGAAGTGGCAAGGGAGTAGATAACTGGTTCACCTTATACTATAGAATTAAGAACGTTTTGTTTGTCTCGTGAATAAGGAAGTCTATGAGAATAAATGGCATTTCCTTACGTAATCAGTAACGTTTTACTTTTTCTAACGGAAACTAACCAAATGCATTGTGGATAGGTTCTTTACACCCTTCCGTACAAGTTCGTAGCATCGATTTACTGATACGTATTAATTTCGGAGTCTCTTCGACTTCACCGTCTACTTGCATCAATGCGAAGGACCACGCAAGCGGCCAATAGTACTGCGCACGGAACTATCACTACTCACACATCTTGATAAATGCCTAGAAGAAGATTCATTCACAGATACAAAGTAATACCGATTAAGCGAAAGTGGGTTAGTTAAAGTCAGGCTAGGTCTTATCTATTGTATCATGCCATCACGGACACTTGCTAATTTCCGCTACTGCAAATAGCTCCCTTTTAAGATAAAACTAATTGAATGGGGGGGGGGGGGGTAACAGTACAATGACTTACGCCCGTCCCGATGGATTACTCCTTTCTCTGCTTTATTGTTCATTAATCCCGTACTTTTTCTCAGTATTCGCGGATTCCTTATTATTTTATCGTATAGTTTCTTCCATAAAATTTACCTTTTAGAACTCCGCTCTACGGAACTTAACCTTTAAATTTGCTAATAGAAAGAACGTTGTTGTTAAATGAGCATATGGATGAACTTTACTTTTGGGGCTCGAGTTTCAGCTGTATTTACGCTCAATCATTCTCTGTAGGTGTACTATCCTTCCCGCCCCATCATGCGATCGTCAATCCCTAGTTGCTTTACACCCTCCATTCCGAAAGAAACCGAACTTTTGAAAACAAATAGTACCACTAGTGCCATCTGTTGTAATATTTTACCGGTAGATGGCGTAGTCCCTCATTGACAACTGGTATAAATGTCATGACATTTGGATGCACGGCAACGAAGTTATTGCGTTTCAACTGTCAGTGTGTTGTGTACATCGGTCGGAAAATGAGTTTCAAACAACGAGCTGCAATTGAGTTTTGTGTTAAACTGGGTAAACCTTTTACTGAAACGCACCAAATGCTACAAAATGCATATGGTGATGAGTGTCTATCCCGTACGCAAGTTTACGAGTGGTTCAGGCGATTCAAATCGGGTAGAGAGACGCTGGATGATGACGAAAGATCAGGCCGTCCCAGAACCGGATTATCGGAAGAAAACATCGAAAAAGTGCGTGAATTCATCAAACATAACAAAAAAGCGTCGGTGAAAGTTATTGAAATGGAATTAGGCATTCCTCAAACAACCGCATACCGCATTTTGACCGAAGTTTTGGGCCTTAAGAAGGTTAATTCGCGGTTTGTACCACACAAACTCACCGAAGACCAAAAAGTTGATCGAATTGCGCATTGCAAAGACATTGTTAAAAGTGCTCGGCAGGATCGAAACTTCTTGAAATCGATTGTAACTGGTGACGAGACGTGGTGTTTTGACTATGAGCCCGAAACAAAGCGGCAAAGTGCTGAATGGAGAGCGCCGGATGAGAAGGACCACCCAAAAAAAGTCGCTTGGTGAAGTCAAAAGTTAAGGTGATGCTGATTTGTTTTTACGATTCAAAAGGAATTATCCACAAAGAATTTGTTCAGCCCGGCCAGACAGTCACTGGAGAGTTTTACTTGGGCATCATGAAGCGTTTGCTGGCAAGAATTCGTCGTATTCGGCCCGAATATCGAGAAATCGGCAGTTGGACGATAATGCACCATCACATCGTTCGCGACTTGTAACTGAATTTTTGGTCAAAAATCACATTATTCGTTTGCATCATCCGCCCTATTCACCAGATCTCGCTCCGTGCGATTTCTATCTGTTCCCGAAACTGCATTTGGCGATGAAAGGAAAGTGGCACGCATCGATTGAAGCCATTGAGAAGGCGACGACCGCCGTCCTAAAGACCATTCCAATAAAGGACATGGAGAAGTCGTTTGACAACTTGTTGGAGCGTGCAAATATGTGTATCGATGCAGAAGGGGAATACATTGATTAATAAAAATGATTTGTTCCAAAATGTACATTGTTTTTTTGTTTTTTTTAAACGTTCGGTTTCTTTTGGAATGGAGGGTGTAGAAACAGAGAGACGCATTCTACAAGATGCTTGAGAGCCCTAAGTACAGTTTTTACATTCGAAGAAAAAGGAACAGTAATGTTGTGAAACACCGCTGACTAGGTTCGTTATACATTATGTACAAGCATTGTTCGATTTATTAAAAATTACGAAGGGGGGATCCTAAAGCTAGTGGGTGCTGGTAAGTTTCAACCTACTACCTGTTCGGGTAGAAATACAAAGATTTTATTCCTAGTTGGGATGATATTAGGAATCAGTAACCAGGGAAAATCCCCGGCAAATCGAACACTGTGTACAAGGGTTTATATAATGAAAGCAACTGACGTAGTATGCGTTATGGGTGACAAAACAAACTTATTCGTTAGGGAAGGTGTGACCTGCCGTCTTATACACGTCAAAGTGGAATTTTCCTTATTGCTATGTGCCGTCGCTCAGGCGGTAGCGCGTCCGACTACGCATCGGGCGGCCCAGGTTCAAATCCCGGCCAGGACACTGGAGACTTCCGTGCTTGGAATTCTAAGGTACACTCTGCCTCCTATCAAATTGAGGAGTGTCCTTTTTAATCACTGGGCACCTTGGGAGGTAATGGCGGTCGAGCGTGGAGCTGATCACACCACCTCAGTTTGTGCCGTAGGTCGTGAAAATGTGGGGCGCTACATTCACATGCCCCATACAAATCATACAGGGGTTCCCGTTACCTTTTTTTATGTATAAATCGGGTAGCTATCTAAACAAGGTTTTTCAAAATATTCGAGTTTTTGAAGCGATGTGAGTGCTTCAAAATCTGTGTAACTGATTTTAAGCTATTAACTATGAGTTTTGAATGTTTGTATAAAGTAAATAAATTGAGTTGGTCGTGAGAAGGGCGTGACACTGTTGTGCTTTTCCAGTGAGAACAATATTGTTGTTTAGAGACTGGTAGGTGTTGCCCAATCAGGAACTTAGAACGTTCTTGTGTTGTGGTTCTACAGTTAACACGTATAACAGATTACCAAAGTAAGGGTACAAGAAGGACGAGGAACATACTACAGCGTTCTTCTGCAATTTCTCTCTTATAGGCTCAACGTCCTTCCATTTAAAACAGGCCTTATCCTCAATCAAGTAATTCTTTGTCTAAAATTTTCAAACTGTTACAGAGTTTGTCCATGGATTTTTTTTTTTTTTCCCCATCGTTATGAAACCGGAAAGTGTGAAGATTTTAAGGAGTGTTTGAAGAGCGTTATAGGAACCTGTTGTTAAAGAAGGCTGCATCCCGGTATTCGATTGGTAGGAGCCTGGTACTTCCTGATTTCGAGTGAGCGCTTTGTCTTCTGTTCCGCTGCTTGGTACAGAAAAATAGTCTTCAGAAACAAGTTTTAATAGTGATCGAACGTGAATGATAACCAGGAAGAGTTAACCGCTCAGTCCTATTTTCTGAGAGGCATTGTGGATAACACCAACAAATTCATAATTCTGGGTCACTACAAAAAGTGTGTGGTTCTTTAGTCCCACCACCACCACCTATCTTAACCGTTTCGACGGTTATGCTGTTCTATGAGGTGTCCTCATTTCAGAAACCTTTCAAAAATTAATATAAGAAGAAAATCATTGGGTCTGTACACTTTTTATTTCAAGCGGCTGAATCCGTTTTTTTTTTTATTTATTTTTTTTATTATTATTACAGCGAATATTGATTCCTTGACGCCTTTGCATATATTAAAGTTATCGTTTGTGGAATGCAATCCGTAACTATCTTGGCCTGAGGTTCTTAAGGGTCATAAAGAAAATTCAAATTCCAAAATATCCATGGCCATCTTTGGTTAAATCTGATCACAACTGTTAGCTAGCGGTGTTGGGGAGAAGAAACATGTATTGGCTGTATATAAAAATAGATTCAGTCCTGCGTTTTTTTAGTAAGCCATCAAACTAAATACGTTCAAAGTCGGTGAGACTCTTTTATTGTTTTTATTTTGCGATGATGTATTTATAACGCGAAATTTTTGTCATATTGTGATGAAACTGCGATTTTCACCTCGTGTGGGGAAAAAAAGCGTATTTCTTATCCATTTAGTTGATAAACCTAATGATTTGGCACATAAGGTACTACCAGCTTTACGTAGTTTCTTATTTATTTTTTAAAATGAAACTAGCAACTTGATTGAAAGATTGTATAGCAGGAAGTTTTTATGGACTACGTAGTAATAAGAATCTAGTATTGTATAATCCCCACCTCGAAAAGAATCGCAAGAAATAAGTAGGTTACACTAATTTTGATCCTTGTTCGATTGGATGTTTCATCTACACGGATACGAAATATGTACTCTGGTTGTCTTATCTGTCGTACAATCAAGTTAGGGTGGTTAAACTTAGTATTTTGTTACAACTTAGATAATCTTATTTACACAACATCATCAGATGGAAAATAGTGTTTTGCTTTGAATTTTTGTTTATAACTAGCTGCATTCACCACGTTCAGGACATTATTGCTATGGAACAATAAATCAAGGTAAACGACCTGAAATAGTTTGATTACAATATTGCACTATGATGTGGGTTTCATAAGTTCTTTCTTGATTTAGGACTTTTCGAAATGGAATTCCACAGGCACGTGTTCTTGTAATTAATTATCCTAATGAAGTTAATATGCTCAGACAACATTGTTAACATGTCAAAAATCAGCAGCTTTGAAGATCCCTCGCCAAGTTTTCTTCCGCTTCCGTTATATTCCTGCTCTTCCCTCTGGAAATGGCGATGTTCCCAATTGTTTAACTTTTTAAAGTTTTTTTTTTTTTTCCTAAATACACGAAATTATTACACAACTCAGGAGTATGTCAAGAATATACCATTAAATTACCGTCGTAAGATTGTTTTCGCGACTGTTTTCCAGCGGCCTTTCATCTTGGGTGAGGTTTTTCAAGGGATTGTCGTGCTCACATCAGGCAAATATCGGAATGTAGGCCTGTGATACATTTCAATGTACGGTATCGATTTATATTTAAAAATAGATATAGTATATCGAGAAAAATCGATGTATCGAATACTGATATCAAAGTTTTTCAAATTTGATTTTCAACAATTTTTTGATATGACAAAAAATCTGCAGTAGGTGTGTAATATCAGTTCTCAATCCTTGCCCGACCGAATCTGTTTCTCCCCCCAAACTGTTTCGTCACGTAGACAGAACGCCACGTGCCTTGAAAGTTCTAAATTCTGAAATGGAATCTAGAAATTATTAATACCAACATATGAAAGTCTCATTAAAATATGACAGGGTGTCTTTGGTCACAGAAAAGTCGCGGAATCAGATTTATGTCACGGAAAAAAATCCCGTATTTTATTGTTTCGTCCCTTGAAATGAAGAACTAGTTTTGGCATTTTTGTGATTTTCTACAATCAAGAAATATGGTGGCTACCAACATTGCACAACTTTTGAATTCAGGAGATGAAATCTTTTCAAGAGAAAGTATACAACTATTATAAGAAAAAAGATTTTAGATATATCCGATTCTCGCTAATGTTGGGGAAAAATGAAAAAGAAAATGAGAAGGCTGTCAAGGCCCCGGAGAAGCCCCAAATTTGGTTTTGGCGTTCTGGTAGACACCCTGTATAAGTATTTTAGTTTATTTTCTAATGTGAAAACTTTTCTAAAAGCTATTGTAATGAGAATACTATTT
This sequence comes from Lepisma saccharinum, assembly GCA_022664845.1. Taxonomy (NCBI): domain Eukaryota; kingdom Metazoa; phylum Arthropoda; class Insecta; order Zygentoma; family Lepismatidae; genus Lepisma; species Lepisma saccharinum. The sequence goes on from JAGDQP010001927.1 coordinate 7,883, forward strand.
AATATTTTTGTTTACATTATTTTGTTTCAGGTATATAATTCGCAAATTTCGACAAGATGAATGAAGTGGAGAAACTTGAGCACCTTTCATTGGTTTCTAAAATCTGTACAGAACTTGAAAACCATTTAGGTTTAAACGACAAGGATCTTGGTAAGTAATTTCTTGTGTTTTTATTATAAAACTAATTCATTAGAATCTTTTTAAACAAATTTATACTTAAGTAAAAGTCTTACACTATTGTCTATTCACGAATAAACTAGCCGTGAATGAATGTATAGGGGGCGGCAGCGTTCATAGCGTAATATTAATAGCACACCATAAGGAAGTAAATGCTTTTTATTTATTGCTCTTTATATCAAATTTTAGTTAAAAGTATGCCATTTGTTAATTTGTAAGTCAGTGTTTGAATATGACTCCTGTCAAATGATGTCCCCGCTTCACAACACATTCATCTTAGCGGCGCTGGAAGCTGTCCATAACTCGTAACATATTGCCGACGGCAGTTCTGATGCGGTCCTTCAGCTCAGGAATGGTGGCACAACGTGTTCGGAATACTTCTTGCTTGAAGTACCCCCAAAGGAAAAAATCAGCACATGATAGGTCGCGTGACCGTGGCGGCCAGGAGATGTCACTATAACGAGAAATTACTCTCTCCGGAAAGGTCTGTCGCAAGAAAGCCTTGCAAATTCTGGCTGTATACGAGGTCGCTCCGTCTTATTAACACCAGAATTGGTCAATATCCACATTCAACATCCGTAATTGAGGAAGAACGAAATCTTGCGGCATCCTTAGGTAGCGTTCATTGGTGACAGTTATAGCTACACATACATCGTCCTCGAAAAAATGAGGCCCCATAATCCCAAAGGCAGCAATTCCACACCACACTGTGACACGAGAACTGTGCAAAGGCTTCATGTGCAGTTCCTGCGCGTTTACATCACTCCAGTAACGCAAATTCTGTTTATTCATTGAACAGCTAACTCGAAATGTCCTTCATGTGACATCATCGTGTTGTGCAACATTTGTGGATTTTCGCGAAAGAGATCGCGCATGGTTATGCAGAAGTTCTCTCGTGAAACCAAGTAGCGAGGCATATTTTTTTGAACAATATGCAGCTTATAGGGGTGAAAATGGAGATCTTCGTGCAATATTCGCCTGCATGAGCGATCGGACATTTACAAACATTGCGAATGTCGACGAGCAGATCTTTCTGGGCTATGCAGTATTGCAGCACGAACATTGTCAATGGCTTCCGGTATCTGCACAGTTCTTTCGCTTGTTCCTGATTTGCGATTGCAAGCATTAGCTGGTAATTGAAATGCACTTACCCACCTCACAATGGTCCGTCCATCTGGAACTTTCCCATGACGCCCTACGTTGATATGTCGCCTGAATAGACGCTGGGTGGCAATTACAGAATCATTATTCTTGAAATGACTTTCAACGACGATGCTCTGCACTCCACCGATCCATATCTCACTAGCAATCGAAATAGCAGTTCAGTAGTACACGAACGCTGGCACGAGATGCCGCGCATTCATACACTACGTCATTGTACTACGCGATTAAAATTACGCTATGGACGCTGCCACACCCTCTATAAGCATTTAAGTACATGCCTAAGCCATTAGAAGTTAATAAACTTGTTTTTCTACTGTTTTGCACAGTAATGGGATCCTTGGGAGAGTTCTCTTCAGGATTAATTTTTCATTGGGTCAGAATATAAGAAATTAATGGTAATACTATAGTATTATTGTTCTCAGTTAGTAGCTGTACAGTATTATTTCTTACTACCTTGCCGTGGCCTAAAAAATATTTTCGCGTAAATATACATTCGCTTCATCAGTTGGTTTGTAAGGTGAGGAAATATAGACAACTTTGGGGTTAAGAAATTCGTGTAACCTCGTCTAAAGTATGTACCTTGGAGGTGAATATGGGGGTTATCCACGTCCGAAGAAGGATGGAAGTGCCAGATACTGTCCAGTGAAATGCATCTATTTCTGAAGAAAAAAAAAAAGGAACCTGAATAGAAAACTTACTGTATGTGTAAAATAAAGCACTGTCATGGCAATTTTCGGATGGAAGTACGAGATGATAATAATAATAATAATAATAAAAATTAAAAATTGAAAGGTGTAAGTAAAAGTATAACTAAATGTATTTAAATTTGCAAGGAATAAAAAATTATTGGTTAGTGTATTTAGTTCTTGATACTGAAAATCTAAGCAAAATCGTCGCAATAAAACCTTCAGAAAAGAGGCACCGGACAAACAAAATAACTGGATAGACATTCTCTTGCGTCAACCCATCACAGATAGATTAAAAAAAGCTAGTATGTGGAGGGTTGAGATTCATGGTGTAAGTCAATCACCGTGATTACAGATATGAGCCATTTTTAACTGACTATAAAGTCCGAAAGATGCACAGTTTGGAAGCAAAATGATGTGCTTCTTACTTGATCGAATTCAGGAAGAAAGTATGTGGGTTTAATAACAAAATACTTGACATTTACGTCGGTTCCTCTAATTTTCAGGCAAACCTGACTTACACCACTATGATTCTCAACCCTCTATATAAAGGGTAACAATAAAGTGCTGCAATATTACCACCGAAGACGTTGGAAGAAAGTTTCACTCAATATAAAAGTTATTTTGTTCCGAGAGATACCAGTAGTGAAGTATATCATATTACATGCCAATGCGGTGAGAAGTATGTTGGCATGACCAAGAAATCGTAAGACCAGGGGTCACCAAACATGTCAGGGACGCGGAAAGTGAAACTTCAGTTTCAGATCTTTCTTGACATATACGGAAAAAGACAGATTCCATAAAAGAATAGTGTATGAAAGTCTCTCTCTCTGTTTTTTTTTTTTTTTTTTTTTTTTAATGTTAGTTTCTTTTGTTTATTCTGAGATCAATGCATTCCAACAGACAATATCTGTCACTTCCTTCATCCTTCTGACGTCGACAGCCGCCATATTCGCCTGCAAAATACATACTTCAGACAAGGTGCTACGGACGGCTAACCCAAAATTTTCTTTTTTTTTTTTCCATATTTCCTCACCTTATTAACCAACTGATGAAGCGTACGTATAGGTACGCGAAAATATTTTTGGACATTGTGCGTTAATATTTGAATTTGTTTAAGGCCTTTTGGCATCTTTGGCTCAGGTCGGTGTTTTTAGTATTGTTCGTGTTTTTATTGTGTATCATATGTTGTTGAACGAGGAACATCTAGTCACCAGAAGATACGAGAATCTTGTTTTTTTTGTTAATGTTACGAAAGCAATCATTTAACTTTACCCTTTTTATTTCCACCTTTAGACTATTATGTAATGCATCAGTTTGGAAGATAATAAGACACTTCGTTGTTCTAAGTTGTGTCTGATTTTTCGTTGAACCAATTAATTCTGTGTACTATAATTTTATATCCGTGACGCTGTACCTCCTGATCCGATTATGTCACAGAAAAAAAGTAAACCGCACAATGCATGTTATTGAATTGAATTTAGTTAAGTTTTTTAGGCATCTATGGTTCAGACCGAAGACATTTTATTTTGTTAATGATTATAGTCTGATTTCAATGCTGATTGTATATGGGGATTAGTATAAGGAAGTATCTCTCATCCTAGTGTTAAAGGTGCGTTAGGTCGAGTCAGTAGTATTAGCATTAGAACTTCATTAAAAAGAAAACCAACGTGGTGTTGTGTTTAGTACAAGTCAGAGAATTTTATTTTTTAAAATTGTGGAAAATTTAACGTATGTTTCATATATATAATTTTCCTGTGTAGATCTGATGATACGTATATGGCTGTGTTTGACTTCGCCTTGTAAACAGTACACTTGAAGATGTAATTTGTAGTCAGCCGCGGTAGTTAAATGGTCTAAGGTAGGATGCTTCTGTTCATGAGTTCTAGGGTTTCGGGTTCGATCGCAGGTGGAACATTGATGTTTGTAGAATTTCAAAATTAACAGCATATTGAATCAGGAAGTTCCAAAGCCTTAATTACTAAAATGGCATATATTAATAAAGAGTTTATCAGAAACAACATTTTCTCTTGTTTACAATGTATTGCTTTTCTTTACACAACTGTATTTGTAAGGAGAAACCTGACATAATTTCTTGCCTTTTATGTAACATTTTTTTATTTATTATTTTCAGCCGAATTCATTATTTCTCTGGCAGAAGAAAATGACACCTTTGATAAATTTAAGAAGGTTCTGGAGGAGAATGGAGCAGAGTTTTCTGTAAGTATTTTAAACTGACAAGATAATTACTATAAACTTAATAGTGTGGGAAGTTCTGAAAAATTTAAATTATTATTGACGATTAATGGTCATAAAAATTAATTTTTTTTAGGACTTTCCGCATATTTAAGGTGAGTGGTATATGTGTTAATTTATCCTCAAGGCGTAATTCTTACTGAAAATCTCATATTTTTAGAGCTATAGTTTTTTTTTTTTTAAGAAGGTTTTTCGGAAAGCATTCACGAAGTGAATCGGTGACACTCTTTTCAGCCATGGTATCCACATCTTTCTTTGAGTACAGAACAGATTCCTGAGTATTAAATGACTGTTATGGTTCGTAACTATGTGTGGGTGAGTGAGAATCAGGCACCCACCCAGATCACACCTACAGTAAACTTGTATCCATAGCGCTAACGGATTGAAATTTGTGAAAAGAACTGGAAGAAATCAATACGAATTCTTTCACATGTTTTGAATATATATCTACATTGTATTTGTAACAGTAATATTGTTCTTTTGTTAGAGTCATCTCAAGATAGTGATTGGCCTTTCTACTCAAATTTTATTGGAGTCCTCTTCCTTGTGAGATGTTTCAATGACGAGACAAGTAGATATTTTGCTGCGATAACATTTTTGTTTGTTACTGTATGTCTTATGTAGAACGATTATATTACTATAAGCAAATAGCTTATGGGAAGAACTGAATTGAATTGTAATTCCGGCGTTTAGACATCTTGGGTTCTGTTTGGATTAAGGTAGAGAAGAGGATATAGGAAGTCTATGAGCCCTAGTTTAAAGGTCTCATCCCTGCATTAGCCTGATGTGGCTTAGAAAAACAGTTAAAATGGCTGGCCACAGGACTCAAATTCAAGACCTTTCTAGAGGGAAGCCCACGTTCTAACAACTGCCCTCGATACTGATGAGTAGACGTGGGATGTTTTGTAAAATGTTTATTTTATGAGTAAACGTTCACGAAAGTTCGATGAAGATATACACGAATCATGGGGAATGGAGCAGTCTGGCAACATTTTGTATTGTCCTTTTCGTTTTATATTTTAAATCATAATATATCATAGAAAAATATGGGGCCAGTCATATGTATTGTTCAGTTTTCGTAAGACATAGAGAGGATTTAGAGGTTCTCTGTCATTTTAAAATTAAATAATTAATTATTTTTTTGTGTATTGAATACTACAGCAGACACACACGGTACACAGATGTACCAAAAGATTCAAGACGTTCTGATGTAATCTTCAGGATATACAACCATAAAATGTGTACTATATTTTGAATGGGATAATCGTCAATTTCTTAAATGTTGAAATGTGGGTTTTCTTCAAATGCGTACCAGTTTTTTTTTCATTTAGATGTTCAGAATCTAATAACTTAGTACATTCAGGTCGCGATTTATCAGCTTTTAAGTTCTTGAAATGAACAAAGATCCATGTTTAGTCGGAATTTGCACTCAGAAGCTGGTGAAGGCTTGACCCAAAACTGGTCTGACTTCTCTAGTGAGCAAATACATTTACTCTGTTGAGTCCTTTGTAAACGCTTCATGCTTTATTTTATATTAAGGTCTTACGTAAACCTAAGAGGTACAAGAACATGAAATAACTAATGGAAGGTAACAGCTGTGGCCTTAATTTAGATGTCATACCAACATTCATTTATTTAGGGGACTAAGTAGAAATCAGGGAAAGTATCTAGTGAGAATAGTCGACCTAGACGGTTCCCAAGCTCGTGGCATCCTAGTTTCCCATCGTAAGTGTTGGTCACCCGCATTAACCCTTAAACAACGTCAGCTTGGTAAATGCTCCATGGTGATAATGATGGGTGTTCTGCCCGAAGGTTCATGGGGAAGGTGAACCGATGGTAGTTTGCTACCTAAGGACTGAACCTACAGTTTAACGGGGGCTCCGAACCACTTGTCACCACACCAGGAATCTGTTATAAATAAAGTATTATTTAAAGTAAGAGTGAGTAATACGCATTCAGTACGTTAGCCCGCTGAGAATGGCCGTAAGATAAGATTAGAGTAGGTCGCATTCAGTTACTACTAGTCCTATAATACTATAAAAGTAGTATCGCATACATGACTTATTATTCCTTTTATTTCATTAACCATACTTCGAATAAACATTTAGCTGAGGTACATAAACAAATACTAGGCATACCAGAAGTTCCTACATCCACATCCAATTGTTAATATATAAGATCAGACTGGTAGGTTAGATTCGATATCCAATTTATACACAGAATAGTTCTACCACTAGTATGTTAGTTGAACAGGACGTCTATCTTACAACAATATGTTAGTCAGGATCAGGTCAATAAATATCCAATGCATATATCGTATAGTTTCCAATATTAGTAGGTTAGTTCCAATTAAGTACGTGCACATTACATAAGAGTAGATTTCCAATCACTACCCATATTTATATCTTCTACACAGCCAAACCTAATGTTTGTTGACATTGTTAAAAGTGAGTTTTCTCCACATGCAGTAATCCCAGATAAGGTACTAATAACCGAATAATTAGGTATTACCTTCAACCGTAAATCAGTAAACAAACTCCAGGAACATTCCCATACGATTTGCTGGTTGATCTTATCCGTTAATTTACCTAATCTTGAAAAATACACTATCTTCCATATGTAGTCCAGTCATTTCATTCATTCATTCATTTTGTAACAGCTGCTAAGCATAAAAGTTAATCTCACACAAGTAATATAGATATATCTCAAGTAATTCCTAACAATTCCGTCGGTCGTTACGTCATTTCATAGAATCTGAAATATTTAGAACGAAATCTTATCCACTCCTTAGTCATAGAGTATTAAATGTCATAGAACGTTCAACCTAAATTAAAATCTTTAAAATCCATTCCAACAGAATCGAACCTAGGATCCCTTGATTACTAGGCAGCGATCGGTAACACTCACCCAACAGGGTAGAGTAAATGCTCTATAGGTGTACTAATTGAAAATATCCCATCTGATCGAATAGAGGGTAGTAAAATGAATCTACACTTTATGTATAGATTCTAAGACAATTAATGAACTCCAAGTATGATCTTTAACAAGTCTTAGTCTCAAGACGGTATCTCTTCTTCTTCCCAATAACCCAGGTAATCAAAATCCCTGAGATGGCAGCTGCCATGATAATGCAGGTTATGTGTCGTCAGAGGATAGATATAAAGGACCGTCTGAAGTTGTTCTGGCTATACAACGTGATTGATATGTAGGGAGACAAGCATAGGTTGCAATAAAATACCACTATCAAGCACCAGTATTGTTGATCCTAATTAAGTTTCCTTCTGCTTCCTCAAACTCACGGGGTAAATGCTTGAACACCAGACAAACGAATACAGGCGTATTTGAAAAAAGATATCACAATTTCAGTGTCCATGAAAATAAGATGTAACCATGAGTTCTTCTTACAGGCGAGATCAAGTTAAATCATGCTAATCTTGTTGCTGCAGAGACTCTAGCGTTGTTTAGCAGGCTTCTCTTTAAAGTCCCATAAAAAATTGGAAAGTCAATCAAGTGAAGACTTCATTTTTAAAATTCTGGTGTTGACTAGCGATGGTACGAAAAGAGTATGTTTTAAATATCTGAAATAATGTTGTTTCTAGGAGCTACAATAGAGTAACAATTTCTGCAAGTAAGAATTTGAATTTAATTTTTAAGGTCTTTAGGCAACTTTGGCTCAGGCCAGATGGGATGATTTGTGGTATGAAGAAAGTGGGAGAACCTAAGGAAACCCACTCATACGGTGTTTGTCCACCACAGTGCTCACATGACATGAGCAGGGATCGAATTGATGGCCCCGAGCACCAGAGGGGAGCGCTCTACCACTGAGCCACCACTGCCCACTTGTGGAAGTAAGCGTTTCTATTGCAATGAGTACAAAGTTACATTAATAGTGTATGTCGTCCTTTTGAATTGTCTTTGTATGTTGTAATAGTTGAATCGCACTTTGGGGCTTATGTTTTTAATGTGTAAGACGTCTTATAATTCAAAATTACTATGATAATGTTAGATGATGTAAAACAATTGTTGTTTTTTCGTGTGTAAAGATCAATTCCTTACAATATGTTTCTTTTTTTTTTAATTAAGGACTCGTTTATTGCGAACCTTCTTCGAATTATCCAACATATGAAACCAAAGAAGAAATCGAAAGGCAATAAAGAAACTGAGAAACCGAAAACCGAGAAAGACCTTTTGAGTGAGAAGTTTCCAGGTCTAGCCATACCTAATGATTTTTCATCTCGAAAGTTGGATGAGGACATTAGCGGAAAGTCTTGTAAAAGGAGAGCAAGCGATGCTGACGGTGAAGATGTTGTGAATGACGCTATGGCTGCGTTGGAAGCTCTAGCTCCGTCTCAGCAAAGGTAACTATTCTGTTGCATTTACTGTATGATGTGTGTGTGTTTATTTTTAAAAAATTCTAGTCGGGATGGGTGTAGACCATAGTACTGGTACCGCACAAATAGGTATTATTAACTCATTTTTGTTGAAAATGGATATGTGACAAATGTACACTCAAGACTGATATATTCTGTGCATTTTGTGGTGGAAAGTTAGTTGGTTATTTGCTGTTTGTCATTCGAAATCTAGATACTGAATTTAATATTGTCATCATTCAGATATAAATCATGTTGTTTTCATTTCTATGTATCGTGTAGTAATGTGCGTTGCATTAAATGGTTATTCCGATACGTGTGCAATGCTTTTTAAAATCCACAAGTATCTATGTCTTAACCGGGATTCGTATCTGAAGCCTTTTGGACGCTAGCCTGGCGCGTCAAACCTCAACTATCGAGATCGGTGGTGTACAAGGGGAAGCTACTCGAGGCAGATTTTATCTTTCTGAGGTCATAGCGCCGTCTGTTTTTAGTAGCACGAACGTAGATCTAGCTAGTTTCAGGTCGAAATAGTTTCTCCGCACGAACCTTTTCGGCCACCGTACGCACCGAGTTACCAATCACCTTAGATGCTCTTGCATGTTGAGATTCCTAATTTAATTTTTTATTGGACCAATCTTCTAACCATGCTATTACTCGTCCCGTGTCCTCATAAAGTTTATAAATTTAGCAGTGACCATCAATCGGTCGCATTTTCTCAGCGTTCAAAAGATTAATGACAAATGTGATTTCGCAGTCAGCGGTCTATTTGATTATCTTTGACATGTTCAACGTTCTGTACTGGGCCTGCGCAGGGAAATAACTTCACTTTCGCGATAAGAATGCCCAAATGAAACTTTTCGGATATGCCTCATAGACACATGTGTGATGTATTATGTAAATATTACTAGTTTTCTTACTAGAAAGTCGGAACAGATCGGTCAATCAATGGCGACTTGTGAGCCAAAATTTAAGTGAAATTGCACGAGAACTCTCACGACAACATTGATTACACTTGGGTGTTTTTAAATGGTCTGCGTTTGCATACTGTATAAAAGATGAATGTGTTTAAAATCTTGTTTATACACAGTATGTCCCTTGAAGTGCTACCTTGCAACCAGCACAAAGTAGTACAGAAGGGTCGAAGTTAATAAAATATAGTAAGTTTGGTGAAATCTCCTATTCAAGGCAAGAGACTGTTAAATTCCAGTTAAAAGCAGATTTAAAATAAGAGGCTTGACGTCATGTATTGTGGAGACTGTAATGAATCATAAAAATGTGTAGCACGTGTTTTATTACAGAACGTCTTTTTCAAGTGTATATCTACCTTTTTCTTAGTTTCAGATAATTTAAAAGAAAAAAAAAGGTAGATGTACACTTGAAAATACCTAAAGGTTATAAGAAAAACGTTGTGTAATAAAACATATGTGTTCTATTTTTTTACGTTTCATATAAAGAATTTTTTGTTAAATTTGGTGAAATTTGTTAACTTCCTATCTGAACATCTACGGTGGTTAGGATAGAGCTTTACGAAACATATACTTAACTTTCAAAAGGAAATATGTTACAAAATATGCTGTATATGTATAACTTTAAAAAACAACTCGAAGTAGTAGCGTATGTAACGAAGATATTTTATTTTTTGCAGTAGATGTCAAACGAGAACTCCAGTGGTAGCAGATCGAATGATAAGACAGTGTTTAGGCATTGAAGATAGTAGTAAAAAATCCAGAAAAAGTCCTGAACGAAGCAAGAGAAAACGTAGTAGAAGCAAAGAGAGAAGTCCCAGTCGAGACAGGCGGAGAAGTGTAAGTAAAGAGAGAGAGAGGCGAAGGAGAAGTAGAAGCAGAGGCAGAAGAAGCCGAAGTCGAGAAAGGAAGAGGAGCCGAAGCAGAGAGAGAAGAAATAGAAGTCGGGATCGACGGAGCAGAAGTCGAGATCGACGTAGTAGAAGTCGTGGTAGAGACAGGAGTAGGGACAGAAGGAGAAATCGAGACGAGAGGAGCGTAAGCAGAGACAGAAGTAGAAGTCGAGAGAGGAAACATAGAGATGATGATGTAGGAAGCAGGTAAGTCTGTGATGTACTATCTTAGATTTGGCATTGTTCATAAACGGCTCATAATGCAGAAATTTACTGACATGACAAGAAATCTAGTTTTGCTTAGTAACGCTGATTAATTGCAAAGAATGTACTTGTTTCAGAGTGCTGTTTGTAATTAATGCCAGGAAGTGTTACTTTTAATGATGATTGACGGACAATCTAAATATACAAAACATTATACTTTTAAAATGTAAAGTCTGTTTTTTGAAAGAAGTCTTCACTCATTTCAGTAACACTATTTCTTAACTTTTTAATTTTATTTATGGCCTTTAGGCATCTGAGGCTCAGGCCGAGATAGGCGGGGTGGGGAGGATTCGGGAAGATGTCGGTCAGGGCCTATGTTGAAGGGTCATTTTTCATTTGCCTGGTGTGACTGAGGAAAACCCTCAGTCAGGATAGTCGGCCGCTAGGATCCCGAATGCTACGCCAACGCTCTAACACTATTTGTGTATACCTTCTTAAACTTTTAATGACTATTTTTAGGTCTCAACTCGCCAAATCATTATGTCAGACGGTAGAAACGGTTCTTGCTTAGGGTAGTCAAGTTGTTACAGTAGGTAAATTTAGAGGACTTCTTTTAAAAAACTACGAACTATAATAATAGTATTATGCAAGAATATAAAAATTAGATTTTTTAATTAGCTATCTACGTTTTATTCTTCAAAACTCACATAAGTTAAGAAATGTAATTAGAAGTCCATCTTCATATGAGCTGGAACGAAGATTAAATCTGTTATAGTATCTTGACCGTTCCAGCACAGCGAAATGTTGTGAGGGCCAAGGGGAAGCTAAATGAGAGAGCTTTGTTTCCATGGTTTTCTGTCAGTCAAACCGGGCATATGCCGGGATGGTACATATTAACTAGGCTCTGCCGACTACCTCTTTCCCGCCCTATCCCTGCGTGAGCCTAATATGCCTAAAGGACATAAATAAAATCGCGGATAACAAAAGAGCTTTGTTTTTATGACCCCGTAGTGCAGTCTGTTTCTAGGAGTACGAAGCAGAGTCGGCTTATCGTTTCTCTGTTTGTCCATTTACAGCTTGAAATGTCAGTTGAAAGGGAAAAAAATTTGAATTAAATGCCAGAAATGTTGTTTCTTTTAAATAAATAAATGAGATTATGTCATGATGAATGAAACAAAAATAGACCTTTCTGCTTCTAGTATGCTGTAAACGAACAGACTGTTTACAAACCTTGTTAGATGTTAATTTCTCTTTACTTTACTCGTTTTATAAGTTACATTTTGCCGGTGATTGCTTTGCCCTGAGCAACACAACATATTCTGAGCATATAGAACACTGTTCAGTACACAGTGTTTGGAATTTTTGAATTTTTAAGGCCTTTAGGCATCTAAGGCTCAGGGCGGGATAGGGGAGAGAAAAGGATTCGGGAAGATGTCGGCCAGGGTCTATGTTGAAGGTGCCATCCCGGCATTTGCCTAATGTGACAGGAAAAGCCTCAATCAGGATGTTCGGCTGCTGAGATCGAACCCACGACCTCCCGAATGCTACGCCAGTTCACAGTGTTTCGAGTCTGTTGGCAGCGAAAGCAAGTACGCTTTTAAGATTGTCCGCTGTGTTACTTGGTAGTAGAACGACTACCTGGCAGAGTAGTAGAAGCTAGCAATGTACAAAATTAGGTTTTCCATTAAAACCGGATATACAGACAGATTTTTTTTTTTTTTTTTTTTTTTAAAGAAAAAAGAAAAAAAATGTCTATCAAAACACTTTTGTTAGGTGGTCAGAATTTAGGTAGTGGTGGTCAAGATTCTCTTTTCGGTTTTTCTTTCGGGACTCCGAAAATACATAACAGAATTCTAGATACATTGGCAACTTAATTCTACGAAAGACGTAAATAGGGACTTAACAAGGATAAATTGAAGAAAAAAAATGGTTAAACTTTGTGATTAATTAGAGATCTCTTATTGTGTATGAATTCGTAGTTCCATGAATTTTTGATCATTCACATTTATGTGCTAGCTTTTATTAAACTATTTGCTGACTAGGGAACATTTCTTTCTTTTTTTTTTTCTTTTCTACTGGCAATTAAGAAACAAATTTTGTATATATTTTTTCGTTTGATTTTTCACAGCCGAGAAAAAAGAAGCAGAAGTTCCGAAAAAGATAGAAAAAAACGACGTTCACGAAGCCGAGAAAAGAAGACTCAAGACTTGGAACATCAACCCGCTGCAGAGCCAGAAGTTGGGAAAGTAAGTTGATAGGCGGGAAGCTGTTACGTATTCCTGTAGTATGTTCTTTCTTTGTATTGGATGTTGTGTTTGCTGATTGATTTTAAGATAAAATAAATATTTCATATGTCTACTATTTCTTCATTTTGAAGGCTGTGATACAGATAAATCGAATGATATGAGGAACTAGGAAATAGGGATATTTCATTGTTTGTTTGTGCCATTAAAAAAAATATACACGTATCGTTAGAGACCCTAATTGCCTGATCGTTAAAACCTTCCTTTGTACGTATTGAAAGGCATACATTTCGCTCTCTCTCTCTCTCTCTCTCTCTCTCTCTCTTTTTTCTTTCTTTCATTTTCCTTTCGCTTATAGAAAGCTTGGTCCCTCCTGTCATAAACCTTTTATTTATTTGTTTTATGTGCTCTCTGTTACGTCTCTTAGGGATCAGTCTTCCGGGAAAGAAACATGAATGGCCTTTGTTGATATACCATCCTCACATTCGTCTAGTGAAACTAAGAAAAAATCTGGAAAACCTCAGTTAAGATAGAGGGCAGTGAGACTCAAACGTCACGTACCTCATGTAAATAAATTAAATCACAAGTTCCCGATCTTATTCAACATATTTTGTATCAGTCGTTTAGAAATGTGGCCTTCAGAGACCACCATAGTTTCGCGCTGAATTGCTATTGTGAGGTTGCATATGTTTACTTAACTAACTTAAATTTAAAATAGTCCATTATTGTGTAGGATATATATATATATATATATTGTGAGCTAAGCTAGTTACACTCACTATGCACGAATGGCATTTAGCTGTTTCTGACATAAGGTACACTGTCAGGTATGTGGCAAGTTGATATGTAGGAGAGTCACGTACAACAGAAGTTTTATTGTTCTATAATTATTAGTTTGTATTTTAACTCTAAATGACTGCAGATACATACAATATTCGTATTTTACTTGTTTGTTGAAACTGTTCTTCTAAATAAGGCAGTGGTTGAAAGAGAGGAGTGTAATTAAGAACTTTGTTTGGTGTACATGTGCAAGCTAACTGTATGCTTGAGTTTATTAATATACCAAGCTTTGTACAGTAATTTTATTTAAAACTGGGTATTTTCTCTTTTAATTTAGATCTATTCTGCGAAAGTTGCGAACGTCGTTCCATTTGGTTGTTTCTGTCAGCTTGAAGGATTACGCAGGCGCTGGGAAGGACTTGTTCATATTTCACAGCTTCGCCGTGAAGGAAGAATTACTAACGTAGGAGATGTCGTGACAAGAGGCCAAAAAGTAAAGGTTGGTTAATTTAACTCTTACATCATTGCAACTATAGGTAAAAGAACTTGCATGTGCTAGAGTAATACGTTTTTAAACATCTGAATTTAGGTAAGAAATCATACTTACAGACAATAGTTATACTTCATTTGTTGGTCCCATTGTCTTTGAAATAAGACAGTGGTTGAAAGAGTGTAATTAAGAACTTCGTTTACTGTATGTCTGCAATCTCAGTGTGTGCTTGAGTTATTAATATCCTGAGCTTTTTGACTTCGTTGTTATGATTAGTTTAGAACATATGCTAATCTAAAACTTAGCTACGCGTATTCACCTAGCGACCGTAGCTCAGTTGGTAAAACGGTGGTTTAGGAATCGAAAGGTCTTGGAAACAATCCCAGCGGCCGTTTATCCTGACTGAGGTTTTTTCCTGTCTCAGCAGACAAATACCGGGATTGTACCTTCGAGTTAAGCCTTTGTCGATTTCTTTCCAACATCCTCTCCCCTACCCTATTCCGGCGTGAGCCAAAGTTGTGTATATGCCATAAATGCATTCAATTTCAAATGCTGCGCGCTTTCTTCATTACACATTTCATAATTGGATCACGAGAGGAGATTTTTATCTGGCATATTTTTAGTAATTTAATGAAATTTAAAAGTGTTGAATTTTAATGACCTTTAGGCATTTATGGCTCAGGCCGATTAAAAATGTTGAAAATAATCCATTGTCAAGCTGTAGCGTCTATGTTTGTATGTGTATGGGACAGTGATACGGCATTATCATACCAAGCGTTAAGTGCTATTGCTCGTAGTCCTAAACCACCAACCTCTAACACTGTCTGTTAGGATATCCGTTAGGAGACCTGAAATGTCCTGGTTCATAAATAGAGATTAATCATATACCTTTTCGAACTGCAACACGTTGTCCACCAAACTTTGAATTACAGTGCCATGGCAACGAAACTGCAATAGTGTTTGGATAGGGGCCCTATTTACGGTGGGAGTTATTAACGTACATCAACATTGTAGTCTGATTTGATGAGTCAACGCACAAGGTGCTTAAGGCAGTAGAATGACTTGGCAGGGACGTTTTTGACATTAACAAAATGTCAAACAAGATATTTTCTTCAAAATGTATTTCATGAATATTATCTTCAGTACAAGTATAATGTCGAAATCAATTGTTACATAAAAAATGTATTCACGTAAATAACATATTTTAATTGTACTGGCTCCACGCACACATGCCTGTGTACAGGATTTTTCATCTGTCTTTCTCGGCTGCACACGGTGTATTTGCTCAGCGATATTACTGAAGTTTTAGCGTCCGATAATTAAAAAAAGAACTGCACGATTGCAACATAAAGAGGCTTGCAACGTGTTGACTTACCAAAATATGGTATGACAAAACACCGTGATCGTCACCTTCGTTGCCGATAGACTTACAGAGGAATCGAGATCCGCCCGAAATATTGCATATTATGCCTTGATACGTTGCGCCTGCTCATCTTGAGGTCGAGAGGATCAAATTCTCTGAACTTAGCTGTACATTTCTTCATGGTGTCTTAAAAAAGACGTGTTTGTGTAATTTGTCAAAATACAAGTCTTTATTCAGCTGCAGAAAAAAAAGGACCTAATACAACCGAAAAACGGGCTTACAAGCTTTAATAAACATACTACAAAAATTTCATGATAACAGAATGGTTCATATTTAGGCTTAATATTTTTGTGACGTTTCTCGCATATACCAGTATACAGTAATGAGTAACTAGACCGAATTATCTACTACGTCAATGAACTTACGAGATATTTTTCATCTGCTTTCATAATTTTTTTCAAAACAAAGTTGAAGTCGACTTCCCCATCTTTGATAACGTACGTTAAAAAGGGTATTAATTGTCGTGATTTTTTTTCTTTTGTATTGTTCCAATTATTCAGACATAGTAATATCCTCGTTGGCCTAAGTTTAAAATTCCTAAAGGTTATAAAAATACAATTCAGTGACATTTTCTAAATAGTATCTGAAGTATTTGAATTATTTACGTTATGAAGA
Source organism: Lepisma saccharinum (assembly GCA_022664845.1). Lineage (NCBI taxonomy): Eukaryota > Metazoa > Arthropoda > Insecta > Zygentoma > Lepismatidae > Lepisma > Lepisma saccharinum. The sequence continues at coordinate 24,152 of JAGDQP010001927.1, forward strand.
AGATGCTTAAAAATATATAAACGGACAGGAACAGCTTCACTACAAAACCTACACAGAATGTCAATGGAACAAGTCATATTAGTACTAATCCGCACTCCATGCTGTCCTTTGCCGAACTGATTCTCATAGAGACAACAAAATTTATTCTTATAACAGTTAGTAATAGGTAATAATTACCAACAATCTATTGTAAAGTCCGGCGTGAAAGAGAAGGGGATAAGAGTTATACAATACTCACATGAATTCTGTTAACTGGAAACGGTGCTGAAGTAGATAGTGTTGACGGGAGGAATGAATACACAATTTCTGTATCTCTCACCTGCCAACAGTACTTCTGTATTTCATTTTCTTTCCTCTTACTTGTTGCTATATCTATCTAACGTTTGTCAATTATTATTCGTCGCTGACATGTTTGTTTGTTGGTGTAGAATATATTTCACAGAAAATAGTGTACGCGTTTTCTTTTCCTTTTTGTCCAACATGAAAGAACCATCCAACGTAACAAACCTCATCGCGTGTGTATGGCATCATTTTATGCATTGCTCTTTTTCTTACATGTGTTTCCTTTATATCACCATAACTTATCAATTTATGGGTTTGCGTTTGTGTGCATAAGCAAAGATGTAGCTGTTCGTTTCACATTGAAAATATGTTTTAGTACTGCAGTTAAAATAAGTTTCGAATTGGTTATATAACAATTAGGTAATCTGTGTTGATACGTATGCTCGTATTACATTCGTATTGTTGTTGCTTAGTTCGAAATTGATTTTGTGAACTCATATGAACAACATTTTTTGTTCTCTTGCAGGTAAAAGTTTTGTCAGTCACTGGTCAGAAGGTGTCTTTATCCATAAAAGATGTTGATCAAGAAACGGGAGAAGATCTCAATCCAACAAGTCATAAGCTACTTGTTCCTAAGGAGAAGTAAGTCGCGTTTAGTGTTAATACTTCGTGATAGCTTATTGTGCTTTTTTTTTTGTGTGTGTGGGGGGGGGGGGGGGAGGGTGGTTTTTTTTTTCATCAAGTATCGTTTTTAAAATAACAGCATGGCTGAACACGTAAAGTTGCTGCTTAAGAATCAGCATTATTGAGGCTGCAGTGGAAGTTCAAGTCATATTAATTCCAGCCACCTGGCCAAGTTTTTGCAGTTTTTTTTTTTACAGCCCCACTAGAAAATAATGTTGGGATTGTACCTAGAATAGAGACCCTGACCACTTCTGCCTTCCTAATGCCTTTCTTTGGAAGTTGTGCTTGCCAAAGAATTTATAAATTTGAATTTTATTTTAAAGCCTTTAGGCATCTGAGACTCAGGCCGACCAAAGAATTAGATGTACTGTGAAACGGTCTGACGTTACTGTTTTGAATGCCTAGGGTACATGCACTGTTCGGTCATAAATATAATAACTTGAGCTTTGTCAGTTAGTGAATTGTTTAGAAAAAGATCGCAAGGAGAAAAATAATAAGATAAAAATGTAAAATGAACTAAAGTTGGTTAACTAAGTAAATCACCGATATAATCGTCGATAAAATATTTAATTGACAAATAGTAAATAGATGTTGAAATCCTCTGATCTGAAGAAAACTATAATTTCAACAAATGAAATATTTTCCTATATGAAGAGATGTAAGATAGAAGTTATTTTATTGAATAGTTAATTCTGGGTGCGTAACTCACATAATTCAAAATATCGAAGCGTGATAAAAGTGTCCTTGCAACTGTATGAAACTACAAAACGACATTAAGAATTATTTGCGAAAAAAAAAAACTGCCAACGTGTCATTTGTTTAACTTTAAACTTATAACCTATATGTTATAAATGATAAAATACTTTCGTTGGATATTACTAATTATTTACAGACTAATGTTTCAAGCATTTAAAATGTATGGTATTTACGTTGTATCGAAATCTTGAGTGTATTTTGAAAATCACATCTGTAGTTACACTAATATACTGAAGCAGAACCTCGGGGCGTACTAACTCAACTCTGTCACTGTCTGTTTTCACTTTCAGTGTTTATATACTGTACTAATTTATTTAATATTCGTTAGTGAGCTGTGTTCGAAAATATTAGGCTAACTACAGGTGAAATTTTGAAAATACATTGAAGACTTTGAGGCAGCTTGAATATTATACATTTTAAAATACGGTCTTCTGTGTGCTACAGTGAAATTATGAGGACTTGGAACTATTGGAAATGATTTATTTTAGTTAAAATGGACCTGAACAAAATACAAAATTAAATACTGGACTGATTGCCTTTGTACTCCCATTCCGATCTTGGCAATTGGTTTTTTACTTGGAGTAGAACTGATTAATTTTACTCTTTAATTAACGTACTATTTCATTTAATACCGAGGTAGACCTTGATTGAAAATTAAAATCCTCGTCGGGGAAAAAAGAGTTAAAAATTTCTTTTCATCCCTTTTAAATTACAATTTGAATACATGTCGTCTTGTTAAATGTTTCAAGTGTCACGTGCTCTCTTCATCAAGACTACGTACTGTAGGTAAAAATATTGGCAGAGTTGAAATGGAGGCAATTTTCGATTTTTTTACTGTATATCAAGCCTCTGTAGGAGGGAAAAGTGAGTGACTGGACCGAGGATCGAACCCGGGACCTTTGGGTTACCGTCCTAATGCGCTATCACTGCGCCACCCAGTCGACCCGCTTCCCACTCACACACCTTCCACTCTTGGTGTCGATGTTCTCTCTCGAAACCACCTGGAGAGTACCACAACTCGTAGCTGTGCTTGGACTTTCCTGTTTCTCATAATGGTGAACATCTCACACGGAAGAAATAATTTCCAAAGTTGAAATGGAGGCAAGTTCCGATTTTTCTTCCGTGTGAGCTGTTCACCATTATGAGACAGGAAAATCCAAGCACAACTACAAGTTGTGGTACTCTCCAGGTGATTTCGAGAGAGAACATCGACACCAAGAGTGGAAGGTGTGTGAGTGGGAAGCGGGTCGACTGGGTGGCGTAGTGGAAGCGCATTGAGGCGGTAAACCAAAGGTCCCGGGTTCGATCCACGGTCCAGTCACATACCCTTCACTCTTTAATATTATAAATATTGGCCTTTAGTTTTGAAAGACGTATGAAATTATCCTTATTGAGAGCGTATACTAAAACTTAAAAAAAAAAAAAGTGTTATTTTATCAGAAGTTATGTGCCCTTCCCGCTCCTATCCAATTTGCTGAGTTTTTAATAAACGCATATTCTTACCTTTTTAAAGGGATGAGGAGCAAGCTCACAGGAATCCGGATCGACCGGCATCACTTTTGGAGTTGCAAAATCCATTTAATGAAGAAGATGAAACGTACAGCCGGAAACGAGTTCATCGGATATCTTCGCCAGAACGCTGGGAAATAAAGCAGGTAAGTATCTGTTGCTTCTTTTCTTACATTATAAAGTAGTATTAATCTCAATTGCATTGACTATATCTTTCAATGAGAAAGCTTATTGAAATTGAATATTACCAATCAAACAAACGACGTCAAAACTGTTTTACTTTGCTTATGGATTATACTTATACAAGGGTTATACCACCGAAAAAATTCAGAAGATAAACGAGCGAACAGTTAACAAAATTATGTTGCAAAGATTTCAAAATTTGTTTTCAACCGTGTTTTCCTCTAAAACAGCTGATTCTGTTATGATTATCCAAACTGGAACAAATCGGTAACATTTAAGACATTAATTACTTTTTTTTCGCAAAGGTTTTGTTTGGGAAAAGTGTGAGGCTGCATACAAAATTTGAACGTTGTACTGGCGGGAAATCAGATCGGGGAAACGACACTGAAGAGTGAAGTTTACAATCAAATGTTATTAAAATTTCTTTCAATGGCTGAACCATTATCTTGAACATGTTGAGAGGAAATGAGTAATATTTATTTGAGACAGAGGGAGCGAGAGGGGTTAAGTAGGTAGTTTGTCAACCAGGGTTTTAGAAAGTAATTATGAATTTTTGTAATCCAGAATTTACACTTCTTTGTGACTAAATTGAGTTTAGACCTCGATACAGACTTGCCATCGCGATAAATTTTGTAAAATAGTATTGTAATTGTATTCGGTTAAAGTCTAAACGAAAAATAGATATGTTACCACCCACAGTATTTATATTTTTCTATTTTCTTTTCCCACAGATGCTGGCAGCGTCATGCGTAGATAAGTCTGAATTACCAGATTTTGATGATGAAACAGGTCTTCTCCCCAAAGAAGATGATGAAGAAGAGGATATTGAAATAGAATTAGTGGAAGAGGAACCTCCATTTTTGCAAGGTCATGGTCGTATGTTGCATGATCTGAGCCCTGTCAGAATTGTGAAAAATCCGGATGGGTCTTTAGCGCAGGTACGTATGTCTTACATAAAGTGATTAACATTTTGAACCACTTTCAGATAGATGGTCAAGTCAAATACAGTGCTACTTTATATAATATGTCTGTCCAAGTGAGTTACTGAAACGTCAGGACTTTTGCTAATGAGGAAAAGTCAGGGAATTTCGGAAAGGAATATTCAAAAACCTGGATAAGACAGGAAAAAGTACGTTTTGTTCTTCTCTGGATATAATGTAGTTAACTTTCGTGTTACTAGAGCAGACATTTCTCATTGTGACAAAGTTTTGGCGACTCTGGCAGCTAGATGCCAATAGTTTCTGTTTTTATTTTGTAAATAATTGTTTTATAGCGTTGAAGTAGTATGTGAAATTCTTGGTATGTGTATGAAGCGCTAGAGTATATCGTCACAAATTTTACAATGCCGCCGTAGTTGCAAATTGTCAATTTACAAAAGAAAAATACCATGTCAAATTTGAATTGATGTCCGGCATACGCGGTACTATTCTTGTGTCTGTTAGAGACTCGAAGAACTACGTCAGGGGTTTGCTGCCTTGGTAGAATGGAAGTCGAAACGTACAGAAAAAAAATAACTTTTGTTGGTGACTGTTAAGCAGTATTGTAAATTCGGTGACGATATCCTACTTCTACAATAGAAAAATTATAATTTTTGATAGCTAGATGAGTAATCACAAAAAATTGTTAGGTTTAGCTATAAAATTACTTAAGTTGGCAACGCTGTTCACAGTATATCTTGGTGATGGTGCACGAATTTAAGATGGATTGCAATTGAAGAAGAATAAGTAGAGAAAAGCGTGTTCATTTAAAGAGTAACAAGTTAGTAAAGACAGTCGAGGGATTGAATCTTGATTTTTGGCTGATACAGTGCAGTGTTGCCAGAGTCTGATCACTTGAAAACAAGATATCATTTCACAGCTTGTCCCTGGAGAACTTAAATCGGAATGTGAAAAAGATAATGTTCTCGTTGAACTGTTTAAAAATCAAAACTTTTTATTTATGAATTGATTTAGTAAATAAGCCCGTCTCATTTCAGTAAGCTGTCAAGTTTAAGAACCTCGTAAACATTCATACCCCAGTCGGAATTCTAATCCGGAACTCTGTAACTTGTGAACTAAAGCCTAGTACGTGACAGCCGGGGTCGTCTTGAAAAACTATCAGTTGAACTGTTTTCTTAAGTATTAGTTTTTGTTGTTTTTTTCCACTCCTATATTTATCATGTAATTATTTATTTTTTTCATTTAAGGCTGCTATGATGCAGAGCGCTTTGGCCAAGGAGCGTAGGGAGCAAAAAATGCTGCAGCGAGAGCAAGAAATGGACTCAATACCTACGGGGCTGAATAAACACTGGATTGATCCGTTGCCTGATGGTAAGATACGAGGACGAAAAGAAAAATTGTGTAGGAGTGGTTTTGATCCATTCTGCAATTCTCCTCTAGAAATATTACAACCTAAAAAAAAAAAAATAATAATGGATGGATAATATGCTTGGAACTTCCTTGAGATATAAAGGATTTTACTTACATTTTCTTATTGACGATTACATGAAAACCCTAAAGTACTTTTTTCTATATTAACAGAAGTCTAAACTAATTAGTATTTACATATAATGATATACAAGCTCTCTTCATCTTCAGATAAGTATATGCAAAAAAAAAAAAAAAATAGTACAGAGACGGAAATATAAAAAAAAAAGTATTTACAATTTCTTCGGCTTGGTATCTTAGGAATGTGATTCTTTGAATCGTGGATGTCTGGTGTTGCTGTATGTGTAATCGTTTCAAAATTCTCTAACAGGGAATAAATAATTAGTAAGGTTCTCACTAAATCTTCGCCTGAACCAGAGTTGTCTAGAGGCCTTAAAATTAAATTCAAATTCTCACTAAATCTTCAGTGAGTTTCTTTATGAGTGACAACAATCAGATGGGGCATTATCCGCACTTATCGTGAAAAGCTTATTAGCCCTTATGCGAGCTTTCACTACTGCGAAAAAGTTAGCCCCACATAAGGAGTTAACCTGTGCAATGATTGGAAGGCGTCATCAATTTAAACTGGACCGCAGTGAAGATGATCAATCGAACTACCAAGAACCTGGCCCTATTAGTATTTTCAGTATTATTCAAAGATTCTTTTACGTCTATATCTTTTGAATAAAGGTCCCACGATCCAGAGAAAAATAGCTCCAACTAACCGTACGGAGAACAGCTGATCTAAGTCACAGTAATTGATGCGTCATGTAGGCTTTTCGCATCATTCGAGAAACCGGCATAGGTTAGCCCTCAAGAATACTACCTGACTTAATGGGTACATAGAAAGAGATTTCCCACATAAAGGAAAGCGATTTGAAACACTGGCCACATCTAACAGTAGCGTTCTAATTTTCTAGTACCATCCCCACCTTCAGTATGTCTTGCCAACTAACATATCGGAGAGGAAGTCTACGTAAAGACCAACCTGGTACTTGGTTAATTACTTTGATTGGAGTGTGAACTTGCGGAGGTGGGGTGGCATTTACCTTTACGTGTTTCTAATTTTAATAACTTTCTTCCTACCACGTAAGAGACTTACATTGGGAATTATTTGAAGTCTATAATGCTGTATGAAACCAAGAAAATCCAGCCTCCAAAGCATGCTAGAATGATATTAACGGACATTACCGCAGTGATCTCCGATAATAATCATTGAGTCTGATTACCTAAATATTGCACTATCTAGCATTAGAACACAAGCTTCAATCGGGGTATGTTTATTTATTTCAAAGACATTTCCCTGGTACCAAATAATCCTATGGCTCTGATAGGTAACCGTAAAAGCGGAAGAAGAGAGGTCTCTAGGGTGATTGTAGATATTGCTTATATAGAGAGCGATAACGGTATTTAAAAGAAGTCTTAAAAATTCCGTTCAGAAGAGGGCATGAGGTTGTGAATAGAAAGTTTTCGCTGCTTAATTTAGAACTCGCTACTTAAAACGATGCAGAGTAAAAGCAGAGAGAGTAAATAAAATAATACGTGCTATAATTCTTCCATTATTTCCCTACCATTATAGTAGCTCGTTAACTATGTTCATAAATTTAATTTGATTCGTTATGAACTTGACATTGTTCGATAACGGTGACGTTTAATCAGTTATTTTATTTCATTACCTTGACCTTGTGATTTTCAAGGAATAGTTCCTAATATTTTTGTGTATTCTTTTCAAATTTGACCCATTTTCCACAATAATTTTGACTACAACCTTATTCCCCGCAGTCAGTTACTACTAATTTCAGAACTTCGGATCAGAGTTGTTAGAGGGAGATAAGTCACACTGTTTACAGTAGGGTGGGCCGATTTATATATATATAAAGATTTTTGGGTGTGAGTTGTCATCAAAAGCTGTGCATTGGTACCAAATCAAGCCATGCCAAATATGGCCGTCCCAAAAGAATATTTAACCGGGCCCCTGGACCCCTTAAAGGGCTTTTTTTTTTTTTTTTTTTTTTTTTTTTTTTTTTTTTTTTTTTTTTTGTAAAAGAAGGAATAAAAATGATACCAGTTTCCACATTTTATTGTTCGAGTAGTTATGAAAAGTTGTTCATTGGTACGAAATTTAGCCATGTCTCTTGGCCGTTTTCAAAATAAAATTTTCGCGGGCTCTGGGCCCGGCTAGATATTTTTTGATGTGGCTGTGTTTCGGCGAACAAACATAACATAATCTACAACTTCTGCACGCTACTCAAACTCAAACTTCAAAAAAGATTTAAAAAAAAAAAAGGCCGTTTTGGGCCCCCCGAAAAAAAAAAATGTTAAAAAGTTGTGTTTCAGTACCGTGCAAAAGTTATAAAATGTTATGTTATGTTACCCCAAATACAGCCGGAACAAAAAATATTTGCCCGAGAAAATAACAATTTTGAAAAGGGCCGGGTTTTTTCCCCCTTGAAAAATGAGTTTGAGTAGCGTGCAAAATTTGTAGAATGTTATGTTATGTTAGTTCGCCGAAACACAGCCACATCAAAAAATATCTCGCCGGGCCCCGGAGCCCGCGAAAATTTTATTTTGAAAACGGCCAAAAACGCTTGACGGCCAAGAGACATGGCTAAATTTCGTACCAATGCACAACTTTTCATAACTACTCGAACAATAAAATGTGGAAACTGGTATCATTTTTATTCCTTCTTTTACAAAAAAAAAAACAAAAAAACAATTAGGCCCTTTAGGGGGTCCAGGGGCCCGGTTAAATATTGTTTTAGGACGGCCATATTGGTTTGGTACCAATGTACAACTTTTGATGACAACTCGAATCACAATACCAGAAAAAAAAAAATGGCTCACCCTTGTCTACAGGTCATGCCATTTTTCCAAAAAGTTTTCATGTTTCTGTTACATGAAAAAGTCATTAACTTAGCTACTGTATGAGCTTTTTTTTTAAATATTAAAAAAGTAATGTTACTAGTTCTATTTGTGGCGTATGATTACACAGACACTATTAGTTTATATATTTAGACACATAATTCTATAACATGTTATGTAATTTACAGCTGACGGAAGAACGCTGGCTGCCAATATGCGTGGGATTGGACTTATTAACCAAGATCTGCCTGAGTGGAAGAAACATGTGATTGGAGGTAAAAAGAGTTCGTTTGGTAAAAAGACGAACATGACTCTGCTGGAACAAAGGCAGTCCCTTCCCATTTATAAATTAAAGGACGAGCTGATCAAGGTAAGTGAATATGAAAAATTTTTAATTTATTTGGGTCATTCTTCAGCGAAACTGTATAGTTCCTTACAAAAGCTGTGCCCGAAATTACTTTATTTGCTTCTTAAAACACTTCTTACAACTGGGCCAGTTTCTGTCCACTTTCATATTTTAGTAATATTTATGTGACTTAGCTTCAAATATGCTTCAAGTCAACTCCATGGAATAAAACTCATCTTCAGTTTCATGTTTAAGACGTGTTTTCAATATTTGCTTTCTCAACGATTATCCTTCACAATAATTTAGATCGAAACACAAATCCTAATTAAATCGAAAGTAAACCTATTAGTATGGGAATTACAGTTACTCAAACACATGAAACTCGTTTTTCTCATCAACTCCATGGATTGACAGACATTTGTAATAAAAGGGTGAAGCTGGCAACACTGCACAATATTTTTGTGTGCACTAGACAGGACGCAACTATCTTGGTCTTCTTTCAGTAGAACTTAAAGGAAGATGCTTCTACGATCGACTTATTGTGGAATAGAAGAGTTAAAATCAGGTGTGTCTCGCTTATTCATCATCAACTCCATGGAACTCATTATCGTAGTATTTTATTTTAATTTCTCTTTCCCATAATCATGAGCTAAAGCCAAATAGTGAACACTTCATTCATGTCTTACTCTGATTCTCACTTTAAGGAACATGGCAACGAAAAAAAGTTAAAAAACGTCAACTCCATGGAAATTAATGGAATAAATAATACAATATGTACCTACAATGCCTCCAAGATTCCTAAAATCTAAGATCTTTTACAATTTAAGGATAATGCAAAGCATTGAGCTCCAACAAAAGATGGCAGCACTATCTCCGTATATGTCTAATGTATTCTTATCGTTGCACGAAATTTCCTTGCTGCTCCTACAAATTCAAGCCTAGAGAGTTCAAACTTTCAGGGAAGAAAGTTCATAAGTAATTCAAGTACATGATCAATGCCGATTTTTATTTTCGTTTCCCTTCATTGTTGTGAATATCAAAACCTATAACAATGAACAAAAACGAAAATTAAAAATCGGCATCGATCATGCTCTTAAATTGGTTATGAACTTTCTTCCCTGAAAGTTTGAACTCTCTAGGCTTCAATTTGTAGGAGCAGCAATGAAATTTGGTGTAACAGTGAAAATGCATTAGACATATACGGAGGTAGTGGTGCCATCTTTTCTTGCAGATCGTTTGCTTTAAAAAGAAAAAGCCCTATTTCTGGAAAACGACCCTTTTATATTAAATTGTCTATTCGGGTATGTAGTAAAAATAGGTCTCTTTCTAATTCTTGTTGGCATCGAAATACGTGCATGATTGACTTACTTTGTAAATGAGATATAAATCGTTATTACAATTATATTTGCATTATGTTAGAACTTGGTAAATTGGCGTACGTATGCACAGACTCTGGAAAGATATTTATGGCTTGTTCGGTATTTATGTGTTAATTTATTGATGTGTGCATTCCTCTTTTTTTTCAGGCCGTTACAGATAACCAAATATTAATAGTTATTGGTGAAACGGGTTCTGGGAAAACAACCCAGATTACTCAGTATTTGGCTGAAGCAGGATTTACAAGCAGAGGTGAGCTTTATTGATATAATTTTACAATTTTTCTTCTATAAAATTGCCTACATTCTATGTTAAATGGTTTAAAATATGTTGAATATATTTTATCCATATTCAACACAAAAAGAATATATATTTGAATATTGTAAGATGTACCTACATTTTAGTTGACTGAACATTTTATATACACTTAGTCGGTTTGTGGTCATGCTTACTTCCCAGATCTGTAGAAACAAATCTTGTTTACGAATAGTAATTTAAATCTAGGCCACAAATAATTTAAAAAAAAAAAAAAAAAAAAAGTAATTTATATAATTTAAATCTAAAATAAAGATATAGCAGAAGAAAAGGTTTTAATAAAGATTTTATAACCCACGTTGCAGCGCTGTTTCTCCCCTACGGCTTACTTATTTTAACTAAGCCTTGTGTACCTGTGGTTACTCTATTCGTTGCTTACAAACTGGATCATAATTAACGCTTGTTCTTGAGACAGGTTAACTAGTTCATATTTTTATTTCAACAGTTCTCAACGAACTTGTTTCGTTGACCCGGATCTCTTTCTTGGAGACAGACAACTCCAGTTCGTCGAGGAGGTACGATATCTCGGTTTATTTTTTGATACCAAGTTAAATTGGCGTAGTCACCTTCGCCAAATTAAAATTTCCTGTACGAGAGCTCTGAATTTATTGCGTGTTTTAAGTCATCCCACTTGGGGTACTGATCGTACAACCTTGTTGCGCCTTTATCGCGCACTCATTTTATCTAAGCTCACCTATGGTTGTCACGCTTATTCCTCTGCACGATTTTCAGCGTTACATACGCTGGATAGTGTCCATCATGCTGGAATTCGACTCTGCACTGGCGCGTATCGCACAAGTCCTGTGACCAGTCTTTGTGTTGATGCCGCTGAACCACCGCTCGAGATTCATAGGATGTACTATGTGTTGAGCTACCTTGCTAAGATATCATCTTTGGCAAGCCACCCAGCACATAACTTAATCGTAAACCCCATCCAACGAGCCCTATATGAACGCCGTGGTCACGCTACCCGACCACTTGGCATCCGAGCATCAGAGTTATTGGAGAATCTGACTGCAGACCGCCCAACTGTCTGTCCTGTACGTTTTAGTCTCCGTCCTCCGTGGACACTTGTCCGCCCACGGATTGATCTATCTTTGTCACTTTTCAAGAAATCGGAGACCTCCATGATTGAGTTCCAGCAGCGTTTTCGTGCGATGCAGAGTCAGTACCCACGTTTTATCTCTGTTTTTACAGATGGATCCAAATCAGATGAATCTGTTGGATGCGCGTTTATTGTAGAGGGGGAAGCCCGCCAATTTTGTCTTAATCCCAAAGCCAGTATTTTTACTGCTGAGCTGTATGCTCTTTTAAAGGCTTTGGATTTTAGTCTTGTTCATGGTTTCAACCGCATCCTTATTTGTACAGATTCGAAGAGTGTTGTTCAAAGCCTCGACAATATGTATTCGAAACATCCGCTCGTGCAAGATATTCTCTGTAAGACACATGCCATCTGCTCTGGCGGTGGTGAGGTTGTCTTTTCGTGGATACCAAGTCATGTTGGTATCCATGGTAATGAATTGGCAGACGAAACTGCTCGTGAGGCCTCTTTAGGAGCTAACATTGATATTCCACATGTCCCATTTCAGGACATGATGATATATTATAAGCAAATTACACGGAATGAATGGCAGCGACGATGGGATGACGTAGCTGTGAATAAATTGAAAGAAATTAAGGTAACTGTTGCTCCATGGAAATCATCTTGCCGAGATAGTAGGCTAGAAGAAGTCCTTTTATGTCGCCTACGGATAGGCCACAGTCGCCTAACACATGGATATCTGTTACGAAGATTGGATCCACCACGTTGTCATAATTGCAATGTGGTTTTAAGTATTCGTCACGTGCTTTTAGATTGTCCAGGATATAATCATCTCAGACAACGTTATAACATCCCCAATGACATGGCGTCATTGTTAGGGGATGAACCTGATATGTTGCGGAGAGTTTTTAGTTATGTCCGTGAGACGGGATTATCTCCGTCTCTCTGAAATGATTATGTCACATAGCTGTTATGTTTTATGTAGTATTATTTTATTTTTGTGAAGGCCTATTTACAGCCTTCACGTTTTTACCTTTTCTGCTAAAGACCATCTACATCTTTAGTTTTTATTACGATTTTATTTTTCTGAAGAGCTTAGATCTTCATCTTTTATATGGTTTTATCATTTTATCTTAACAGCTATTTTTAGACGTGACAAAGATAAGGGGCTTCCCCCGTATCGGGACGGGCGTAAGCCACAGTGCTGTTACCGCCCATACAATTAATTTTATCTTATCTTATCTTTTATCAACAGTTCTCATTTGAAAATGATGGTTCACTGTATTTGCCCGTTCATTTATTTCTGAGATGGTGCTGGGTAATTTTGAAAATTCAGTCAATTTCGTATTTTCATATGCGTATTACAAGTGATTTCGAAAGTTCCAAATATTGCTCGTTTGTGGTAAAAAAAAATAAGTTGGTTTGCTTACGTTTAAGTTCCCGGCATGGGAGAATTAGGTGCATAACAGGGAGAGGTAGATGGGCATATTGACTTCGCAGTCATTGGTAGGTGTCAAGGCATCTGCAAAGTATGTTATGTTACCCTATTACCTGTGCTGGCAATTTTATATCGTCGTTGTACTTTTATGCATGTTCGCTCTGCATATATCCTGTGTTGGTAAAAAAAATTGCTTGTAGCAAGTCCAAATGAGGTATGTAGCTGCAGAACTCTTTCTTGTAGTAGTTGAAAGAGAATCCTGTGATGCAAAGAGAGACGTTACATTAGATTTGGCGCAAAGGAATAAATGAATTCTTGCGATCCGAGGCACCTAATGTCTGTTTGCCAATTGTGTGTAATAGTTAGCGATTGAGAGTTCTCCTGACCTCACAAGATACCTAGGTTTCATTTTTTTTTTTTTTTTTTTAATGAAAAGAAAAAAACTAAAGTATCAAAAGTTTTGAAGCTGTATAACTGTTTATCTTAAAGTAATCTCTATTTAAGGTACTGTTTTTCTGAAACGTTCGTTTTCTTTTCTCTCCCTCAGGAAAGATAGGTTGTACGCAACCTCGTCGTGTTGCAGCTATGTCCGTTGCAAAGAGAGTTGCAGAAGAATTTGGATGTCGTTTAGGACAGGAGGTCGGGTATACTATTCGATTCGAAGATTGCACAAGTCCAGAAACAGTGATCAAGTAAGTATACTACAGATTAAACCACAATGTATTTTACTTACGTCTTTTTTATAGTCCTTGCTTCTTGTTTTTACTACAGCAGCTCTCTGTTATAATAATAATTGAATTACTGGTCTTACAGCGCCTTAAGATGAGTCACCGTGGCTCAGATGGTAACGCGTCAGACTACGAATTGGGTGGTCCGGGTTCAAATCCCTGCTAGGACGCTGGAGACTTTTCTCGCAGTGTTCCTATGACTGGCGCTCTGAGGTGCAGTCAGCCTCCTGTCAAATTGAATACTAGGATATCATTGGTATTTCTGAGCACCTAATGAAGGTGAAAGCGGTCGAGCTTGGGACTGTCCACCCCACCTCACTTCGTGCCGTAGGTCGAGAATATGTGGAGCGCTGCCTCCACACACCCCATGCGCCGTTCACGGCGCGTGCACGTCGCACAGGGGATAGCTTTACCTTTTACAGCGCCTTAAGGCTACATGTTGTCACATCTAATTCTGTACAATTGCCGTGGGAGAAGGAATTGGGTAGGTTTTAAATACCATCTCCGCTTTACCTACGGAACTTGAGATAAGCAGTGGAAAACCTTATCGCTTATCTGAAGTAATCAATCGCAGCTGCTAGACTGTGGGACTATGTTCTAAAATCTGATTCACAAGTATCCACCAAGTTGAAAACTTATTGAAAAATGAAACTTTCGCTATAAAAAGCGATTGGTGGAATATGATCCATTAAAGGCAGCCATCGCTTCAACGAGAGTAATGAAGATCGGTAGCACAGACGGGTTTAAAGTTAATTTCAGTGTCATTTTAAGTAAATAAATCTACAAAATTCTTCAATATATTGTGATTATTTATCTATGGAAAGCTTACTTCATAGTTTGGTGCCAATGAAGTTCATTTCAATATATGGTGCGTTTGTTTAGCAGGTTCCATATTTTTAAGTATATTGTATAAAACTGGTGGACTGACTATATCTAATCGTTTGGTACTTTTTTCCTCAGGTACATGACAGACGGTATGCTGCTTCGTGAATGCCTTGTTGATCTGGATCTCAAGTATTATTCTGTAATAATGTTGGATGAAGCTCATGAAAGGACAATCCATACTGATGTCTTATTTGGTATGTAAGTTTTTATTACCGTATTGCTCTGAATATAAGTCGACCTTTTTTCTCCTAAATAGACATGCTCAAAATTAGTATTCGACTTACGTTAGATATGCGAGGTCGACTTATATTCGGGATCATCTTTGAAATTTTATTTCCTTCACTGCTTGGTACTGGAAGTGCTTGTTCGGTTTTCTTTTTTTGTCATTCCAACTTGTTCATACGAAGCAAAGCACGGGAGAACGTCAATTATTTCCCTTTATACTGTTTATTTTTACTCCTGACTATTGTTAAAGGCCTGCGACAACACTTGTATTGTTCTGTTTCTGAAAGAATTGCAACGGCAAAGGATAGAAGAAATAGGAACACAGCAGAAACCAATGTGTTTTATTCAATAAAATTTATTCATAATACTAGTAAAAACACACGTCTTATATTCGGGCAAACATTTTTCTTTTCCTCCGACAGAGGTCCTGAAAACAAAGGTCGACTTATATTTGGAACAGTTATTATTTATTTATGTTTTAGTATTCATTAACGATTCAATCGCATAATTTCAGTGAATTGTTTAAGAGAAAGCAATCTGTTGTAGAACTTGAAAATACCACTTCATAATTCGTCCATGGGACGCAAAACAAAGTGTGTTTTGTTTCAAATTTTGTCTAACTTTCCACGTAAAAAATCTAACTCTCATTTGAGCTTTGGTAAACCTTAAGTAATGTCTAATGAAGATATTTTTGTGTGATGGCTCTAAGCCATATCTTTTAACTTGCATTGTATAGTACTTTAATATTGTAGTGCTTGTACTGATTGCGTTTTAATTCTTTTCTTTGTAGGTCTTTTAAAACAGGCTGTAAAGAAAAGGCCAGAATTGAAGTTGATCGTCACATCAGCTACGTTGGATGCCGTAAAATTTTCACAGTATTTCTTTGAAGCTCCCATCTTCACAATACCTGGTCGAACATTTCCGGTGGAGGTTTTGTATACCAAAGAACCAGAGACTGATTATCTCGACGCTTCTTTAATTACTATTATGCAGATCCATTTAAGAGAACCTCCAGGTAGGTAAATCACAGACGAAAATTGATTTGATTTCATATATTCCTTTTTGTTAATGTAAGAATGTATTTGGAATAACATTTTGTGAAGTATGTTGTAAAACAGTGTGTGTGAGTAAATCGGAATGGAATGATACGAAGCAGTAGAATACATTCGAAGAAAAATGTTTTAATTTTTAGATGAGTCTTTTGTCCTGATAGGTAGACAGAACTAAACTATATTCATCATCGTTTCTGTTTTATGCTTTTCTGGAAGAAAAATCTAGGTCAATGCACCTAAAGCATAGCCATTCATACATCGATTCAACACTCTATTCAGGTCAAGATATACATGAACATAAGTGACCTAGCCTAGACTTCCGTTTACAAGAAAAGTGTACATGAGATGTATATTGGGAGAGGCAGGTGACGAAGGCCGAACAGGTTTCTTCAACTAGTGCCTTAGTTGCAGTATGCGCATAGCTTTGAACCAAGAATTAGCTATAAAATTACCTGCCCTATGTTGCTTTTGTTTTCACTTGATTTATCGTTCAGGTGGTCAGATTAGAACAAAGGAATACGAGAGTGGAAAGACTTTCAATTTTACTTTGTGTATAGTAACTATAGCATTTTACACTCATAATGTGTATCTATTAATTATTTGAACTGTTTTGATATTACACATACTAAAAATGCTGAACACGAAGATAAAGGAAAAAAAAATAGGAGCTACTCTCAATGTTCGCTAGTCATCAGTGCCTAAATTTTTGCTATTCAGGATTTTCATATACCCCAGCCGTTCATTTTTAGAACGGAACTGCATTCAGGTACGTCAGTCGTACACTAGTTCACAGATTCGTAAGGTTTGTTGTTGTTTTTTCCCCTCCAAATTGGTTTTCTGTGTTTTGTTGCCTTAAATTTTCACAGACATATTTGTCTTTTGATTTGTCTCTGCAAGATTAACTGACCCTGTTTCTGTACAGTGGGTTAGTTCTAGCGATAGGTTATTCATTGCCGAATCTTATGCGAAACGAAACTAATGATAAGGAGATTAAATTCCAAGACATTGATGTTGGCTCTCTGGGTCTGTATGAAGCTGCAGAAATAGAATATGTCAATCTTCGGCCTTCTGTTGCCATACGCTTGTTCTAGGAAATTCTCTGCATTGTGTGCTCAAATCCAGACAATCGAATTCAGTAATATGCACAAACGTCGAACGAGTTGAAGATAAAACCAGTGCTACATTAGTTTGTAAAACTAAACTTAATATGAGAGAGACTGCTAGTGGCTGGCGGTTGTATGTACGGTGAACATTTAGTATCTGTATTTTCACTGGGTAATTGAATGTTACTACAAGTAACCTGTGTACTCAGTCCTTGTGGTCCAGGCGGTAACTTCTGATCTGCATGGGATAGGCACGCAGGTTCGAACCCTATGGCCGACTATCCTGCCTGAGGTTTTCTAGGGTTGCCCTTAGTTTCACCAGGCGAATACCGGGATTGTCTTAAGAAGGCCCTGGTCTATACCTTCCCGATCCTCTAGCTAACACATCCTGGCGTGAGCCAAAGATGTCAAAGGTTTTTTTACTTTTTTTTATTATATATGTATATATATAATTCGTTAAGCTTTTATTATGTCCTGAATTTACTAGTTTTTAAATTTATTCCGAAGGTTCCCAATTCAGATATTAATATTATGAGTGAGAGTCAAAAACTTTTGCCACTTTGGATATAAAAGTTAAATAGTACTTACACTACCGTCTTCTCTTGTATGGCGCTCTGCCAACGCCCAGCCATGCCGTGCTATACGAGTACCAAAAAGTCTAGAAGCTCGTTTTCCACTTGCTCTAATTATTGAATTGCCTACCCATAACGACCGTAGATATCAATGTGTGTTTAAGCTGAGGGTGCAATCCTAGGCCATACGGTGGGTATGGTTACAATGTAGAAGGTTTTGGCGCACAACTCTGGGCATATGGCTTGGTGTATTTTTTTTTTGGAGTAGATTTCAATTAATACAAATTTCTCTAATTGCAATAAGAACACTAAGCTCCTTTTTAAGGGTGGTGTAATAGCACCCTCACTCAAATGTGTTCAATATCACTGAAAGCCGTTTGCCAGCACCAAACAAGTTAAATACCCTGTCAGGTGTTCTATGAGACTACGTTACCGAACCACAGTCGTAGTTGCTCGCTTTCAACTTAATCATGAAAAACGAAGAATTTTATACTCATTCTGGTACAGTATTTGCTTTCAGTTCACTGATGATCGTTTACACTTTTCCAAATTTTTATAGGGAAGTTTTATTTAACCTTAACAATGTAGTTGAGTGTTGATGGTCATACGAGATTTCCCCCGCATCGGTACAGACGGAAACCTATTAATATCAAAATTATCCCTTTTCCCGTCATATTGAAAGCTTTGAATTTTAATAGGAGTAGATTTCTGCTATATGTTTGTTGTATATATAAAAGTAGTCAAAATATATCAAATGGTTTATTTATTTCTATTTTAGGAGATATCCTTCTCTTTTTGACCGGTCAGGAGGAAATCGACACAGCTTGTGAGATCTTGTATGAGCGAATGAAATCTCTAGGTCCAGATGTACCTGAGTTGATTATCTTACCTGTGTATTCTGCTCTTCCAAGTGAAATGCAAACACGTATTTTCGAACCTGCACCACCTGGATCACGTAAGGTAAGGCTTCGTTTTAAATATATTACGTCTTTTTGTCAACATCCTGTATATAAGTAGTAGTTTTGGTTCTTATCGAGCGGGCTAGTTCACCACGAAGTCCTCGGATAGGAACCAGGGATCAGCAGTTTCCTTCAGTCGTACCAGCCAATAGTGGGGTGGTACTCTTATAAATTAAGACTATGGTTGGTACTCTTCCATATCAATTGGGTAGTATGGAAGTTGATAAGACAGACTAATACTGAATAACTATAAAATTAATTTCGTAACAGACTGTGTATTGCCCGAATCTGTTGTCACTTTTTATGAAATCAACGTTTTGTCTGTGTGGTGGTGTCTCTTTCTGACATTATTACACACGCATTTCTAAACGTACAATAAGAAATCATTTAAACTAGAAAATTATCTGTGATTAGGTTTGTGTATTCAATAATATGCTTTAATAGTACTTGTTCTTTTGTTTTTCCTTCCGTAAATCCCGATCATAACATTGATGATATTCTCTTCTCTTCTGTTCAGGTGGTGATAGCTACCAACATTGCGGAAACGTCTTTGACGATTGATGGTATATATTATGTAGTTGATCCTGGATTTGTGAAGCAGAAAGTGTATAACTCCAAAACAGGCATGGATTCTTTGGTGGTTACTCCTATCTCACAAGTAAGTAGTGAATTATTTCACATGTTGATTTAGCACTAATGCTGTCATATAATTATTTCCTACTTCTAGAATAGAGGGTGTAAGTACAGGCATGTCTCGTTTCATATTGCTTAGTAGATATTGCGTTACTTACAATGGAAATAGCAACAACGGATGTGGTGGAAATGGTAAGAAGAGGTTAGAATTTGACCTTGGTAAAGGTGTGATTAAATTGCTGGAATCTCATGGTAGAGCGTTAATGGATTAAGAGTTGCTTCGTAAGAATGGACAAAGAAGGTGGTTTCTTGAGATGGAATCAACTCCTGGTGAAGAGGCTGTAAGCGTTGTTAAAATGACAACAAAGTATTTAATTATTTGATAAGCAGGGGCAGGGTTTGAAAGAATTGACTTTTAGAAGTTCTGGTGTGGATAAAATGCTATCAAACAGCACGCAAGCTGCAGAGAAATTTTTCGTATACAGTAAACCTAACATACGGCAAACTTGTCCTGTCCCTCTCTCCCCCCCCCCCCCCCCCCCCAACTGCCACAGCAACCCCAACCTTCGGCATCTATCACTCTGATCCATCAGCAGCCATCAACGTCAAGGTAAGACAGTCCTTCCCCTCAAAAAAGAAAAGCCTATTGATGAAGGTTCCGATTATTCTTTTAGTAATGTTTTAGTTAAGGTGTATACATTGTTTCTTTTCCGATTGCACACGTAATACAGTTTGTATAGTATAAGCATTTATATACACTAGCAAACAAACAAAAAATCGTGGTACTCCTTTTATTGTGAAATTTATTGCGGTCATCTGTAACCAAACACGCAGTATCTCCGAGGTATGCCTGTACTACAGTTCCTTCTGTATGATTTATTTATCTTTTAATGAGAGCCATCTTTTCCACCACAGTCTCCATGTTAAATCTTCACCATAATGTTAATATTGCTCAGGTACTAATAAATTTATGCTCAAATTAACGCATCTCATCTACTCATCATCCTGCTTTGTATGTTTTGTTTTTGGCAGAAGTTTGAGTCATGTCTTCCTAAAAGTGATAATCGTTCTGAACTATAGCAGTAAACCACAGTTCAATGACAACTCGAAACCACCCCCTAGCTTTTTCTCGATGCGTTTACGTCTGGTCAAGAGAAACTATTCAATAATAAAAGGTCGTAATGGTCTCCAAGGGTATGAAATAGTCACATATACCCAATCGATTTCGGCCTCAACGTTACAGTCTCAAGTAAGTACATGGTATTATTGAAATATAGTCTTGGATGCGTTAAAATGAAATTATTTGGACCGGAGTTTGCAGAATATATTAAAATGTTTGTGCATTGAATATATTGGACCTATCAGTGCTTATTGTGTTATTTTGAAACTGTTCACAACCGTCGAAACATGTAAAATGCAAGTGTTTTTCGTGTAGCGTTGTCAACCAGGTCAAACTTGCTTTTTCTCTCGTATTTAATACCACTTCCCTTTGTGTTTTTTTTTTTTTTTCTCCTTAAACAGGCAATAATGTGATGGGTGAATGGCTTAATAATTTAAAAATTTTCATTTTCTTATATAATTTGAGGACTGATTAGCAACGTACGTAGCATACAACTTTAATACAGTGCAGCCCTTTTATAACGAATTTCAAGAGACCAACAAAATGAGTTCTTTATATCCGAACTTCGTTATAAACAGACTCACTTATATTTCCCGAATTACGGGGGGGAAAAAAAGATTGGATAATAAGCAGAAGCGTTTAAACAAGAGTATACAGCAGTATAGCATTGCATCAGAAGGTGGTTTTATTAAATGAAAACTGATATTTATTTTTACTCTGACTGTCATCCAAGTGGGAGGAGGAGGAGTGAATCATGCCTGGTTTGCACAGCGAGATAAGGTGAAATTCCATCGTCTGAAAAGACAATGCCATTTTAAAAGTAATGTTTGGACAGAAGCTAAATGAGGAATGTATGCGAACAGCTGTGAAAACCAGTTTTGCGGAACCTGAGTAATGCGCCACCAGAAGCAAAGAGGGAGTGGGGGGTGGAATTGACCTGCATACTTAGCTTGCAGCTGTGAACAAAAGAAAGTTGATTCCTCTGCTCTTCTCCACTCGCCCTGTTACAAAACAAAGGGGAAGGGGTGTTCACGGCCTTCAACCTTTTGTACTTTCGTCTTTACATCTAAACTATAGCCACGAAGAAGCGGAAAATCAGTACGTCGAAACATGAACCCATTCTGAAAACTTTCCTATAAGCGGTCTTGACGGGAAATATTGTTCGTAATATATGATCATTTCTTCCATGTTTTAAGTACGCAGGGTGACGGGTATTTCATTTATGTTCGCTATATCCGAGTTCGTTATAAGTGGGCTGAACTGTAATTAGTTTTAGTCCAATAATATAATTAGTAGGTAAATTATTACGTAAAAATCCTTAACTGGTATTTAAACGATTCGTAACATCAGACTAAATGTTATCTTTTCTTTTTCCCATCAGGCACAAGCAAAACAGAGAGCGGGCAGAGCAGGAAGGACTGGACCAGGCAAATGCTACAGACTGTACACGGAGCGTGCGTATCGGGATGAAATGTTGCCGACTCCAGTTCCAGAAATCCAAAGAACCAATTTAGCGTTGACGGTGCTTCAGCTCAAAACTATGGGGATCAATGACTTGTTACATTTTGACTTCATGGATGCGCCTCCTGTGGAGAGTTTAATAATGGCGCTTGAGCAGCTGCATTCTCTCAGTGCACTGGACAGTGAAGGGCTTCTGACAAGATTAGGAAGAAGGGTAAGTGTTCGGCTTTTGTAGTAAACACAGGTAGTAAACACTGATCCATAGAAAATAGATAATGGATATTTTTCTAAGTCCGAAGAGCTCTACAGCGTAATAATATTAAAAACCATTATAAACATAGTTGAATGGTTCATTTTAAAGTCTATAAAACGGTGCTTCACTATGCCAATTTATGAAATTTTTAAAACTGACACAATTTCCCATTTGCCATTATCTTTAATTCTGAGTGTACAAGACAAATATAATCTTTCTTAAACTTTATTATTATTATTATTGTGTCTGTTCAATGTTACATAAAACAATGTGGAGAAGGAATATTGTAGTTGCAACCTTTGTTACTTCACTTTCAAGCTGCCTTCTGAATTTTGTCGTTTTTAACATCATTGTAAAAATCGTTTTTATTCTTTTGCTCTTGCTTGTGTAATAACTACATTATTAAAGTAATTGTCTGCTGTTTCAGATGGCTGAATTTCCATTAGAACCTAACCTTTCCAAGATGTTGATGATGTCTGTTCACGTCCAATGCTCTGATGAAGTTCTGACAATAGTCTCCATGTTGTCCGTCCAGAATGTGTTTTACAGGTATGTATTCATTAGATTTGCTGCCGGCTGAGCGGTAGGCCATCGGTTCGAAAGTCCCGGGTTCGAGTCCCGGCATGGGTGTGGATTTTAACACTTAACAGCTAAAGGTGATAAAAAAATAAAGTTTACCGAAGTTTTTATTAGATTTGCTCTTGTAAGTGGATGTGAACTAGACGTCAAAGTAATTCAGAGAGAGATGACTTTCAAAGTCATATTGGAAGATTCAAAGATATCGTTATTGGTAACTTTCTCACGTTGATTGTCATGAATTAATAACATGAAATGTGGTCTAATTATTTATTACTGTCTATAAACTGATGCTATAGACAAAGGCTTTTACATGGAATTTATCTGGCCTTTACTCGTTAACTTACTTAGTTACTTACTCTATGGCTTACGGAATTCGGAAGTTCATCGCCGTAGTAACAAACGTTCGCCATTCGTTAACACTGAATTTAAATTGAGATGAAATGAAAGCTCACAAACAGCAGACCAAAAAACGTGTAAAACCGCGTAAACTTGCATCCCTGGTACAAGATATCGAGGGTTAGCTGTTGATACCTTGTATCTGCAGTGTTGATACCTTGTATCTACAATGTTTGTTGCCTAAAGCTGTTGTCTTTTTATTGAAAGAAGAAAAAATGGCGAATTTTCCAGTTGAAACGTCCAATTTACCTGTACGTTTATTTGTTACGAAGTTTCAACTGGAAAGTCCGCCATTTTTCTTCTTTCAATAAAAAGGCAAGTACTACTTCCGGTGACAAAAATGGTAGATACGAAGTATCAACAGGTAACCCTCGTATATATATTTGAACCTTCAATAGGTGTCATTGATCAGACAGTTTATATTTTGCAGTGCGATATGAAATAATTTTATATTACTTTGGATGAGTCTAAAAAAGTTGTCATACTACTAACGTGCGTAGAAAAATAAGTAAATAAAAATGATGAATCTGGATAGTTATTTCAAAAATTCAGTACGTGAATGTTTATAATGCGTTTTTTTAAAAATCTAGTGATTGTACTGATCAGGGTGTCTACAGGTCGAGAAAGTCATCTTTTAATGTTATAGCAGGATATTTGTAATATTAAGAAATATAATTACCCAGGAGTCTCATCGTGTGAGTTGGGATGTGCAATCCCGGGTTTTCTAGCTGCTCCCAAAAATTCTTCATCTTTTTGTTGCTTGCAAAAGTCTTGAATTTAGCTTCGGTGAATTCTGTACACACCCTGTGACAGTGGACGCTTCCAGAAGTTTTGTAATGAATGGCCTTTTACTGCATGGAAAATTGGAAACAGCTCGTGCTCTGAATAAAATAGAACTTGGTATATATTTTTAACTTTCAAGGTAACACAAACTATTTGTGGTAGTGAAAAGTGAAGTATAGTCCATATAAACTAAATGAAAAGTGACTATGACAATCGTTCTAAGTGCCAAATGTGAAATTTTACAAAGTGAATAGCTTCACATAACGTATTCCTTGCAACATAATGTGGTTGTTTTCACCTCTTTCTGATTGATTTGGCACTTAGAACAAGGATGGGGACATGCAGGTGGGCATATCGAAAATGCTTGTGCATAAAAGTGCTTTTCTCAAAAAAAATTGCACTTAGAACGTTTGCCATTTTTACTCTTCAAATGATTTTAGCCGGGGGAAACGAAAAAGAAGAAAGAAAACTAGTTGGAATAAGAATAGTATGTAATCTTGAATATGTTTGTAAAAGTAATTCTTAAATTTTAATTTCATGGTATAGAATATTGAATTATCTTAGTGAACATATTAAAGGTGTTAGGTATACACGAATCGTCTGTGAAAATTCAAAAACGAACTTGTACTTTCAGAGGTAATATGTTACTTTGACTTCTAGGATAACAAACAAACTTACTTTTTGTTAGATTTGTTCTATGAAAGTAAAGCAAAAATATCAACATCTTTTAATTTATTATTTTTAACTTCGCAGGACCACATGTATTGTGTGGAAGTTTTGGTAGCGCCGCAGCATTATTATGTGGTAACGTCTCTAAATTGTTGGATGCATGTGGAAAGGTTGTAGTCATATTCGAAAATGTGTTCCTTTCTAAATTTAATCCGAACGTTATTTTACATTTCATTGTGGTAATACTAAAGGTAATTTAGATTTCATGTATTTGCAAAACAATGACTAATCCGTTATGATTATTATTATTACTTTTAGGCCCAAAGACAAACAGGCTTTGGCTGACCAGAAGAAAGCTAAATTCAATCAGCCGGAAGGAGACCATTTGACGCTGCTCTCCGTCTACAATTCTTGGAAGAATAATAAGTTCTCAAATGCTTGGTGTTACGAGAACTTCGTACAAATAAGAACTTTGAAACGTGCTCAAGATGTCAGAAAACAATTGTTGGGAATCATGGACAGGTATGATTCTTTTCTTTGCACTTTTTTTTTTTTTTTTTTTTTTTTAAGCCTTTAAAATATATTGTTGCTTAAGATTATGAATCATTTACCTGAGTAGCGATTTTTTACTTAGGATGGTACCATGTAACTATTATCCCTCATAGACAAATATGTGTGATGTTTTAAAATAATACTGAAAATTTTGCAAGGTAGAAATAGAAATTTGATTTTGGAGATCGTGCACAAGTTAAAAGTTGAGATCTAGATCAGAGTTTCTCAACATTAGGAAGGGATTCGCTAGGCGAGGTAAAAAATAAATTTCACTACGGTCTCCTAGGTAAAAACTAATGAATTTAAAACATGTTTTATTATACCTGAGACCACATAAAGGGGAAATTTACTTTGTTCCTGCCGTCTACTTCATGTTGAAAGTTTGACTCAACTATTATTGGTAAAATGTTTTTTAAGTCCTCATATATAAGTATTAACAATGTTGCATTAACAGTCTAATGTAGGCACATATTCTTTCCGTAGCAACTGGTTGCTAGGCAACTACAAATTCTTGAAGATATTATTTATTCCACTGCTTCTGTGTTGGGGAGACCGTTACGGTACTACTACCAAAACTCGATTAAGCTAACATTTGGAAACAAGCATATTGTGCTGAATCGTTTGACCGTGACACTTCGTTCATTGTTTAAAACTTCCATGTTAATTTGTTGGATAGTTGTGAGTGAGGTTCAGATAATTCTGCACTGGACACTACTGTACGTAAGATAAGCATTTACGAAGGGGTCATATCCTTGAATTTTGAATTGATTTTTTTATATTTATGGCCTTTAGGCATCTAAGGCTCAGGACAGGATTCGGGAAGGTGTCAGCCAGGACCTATGTCGAAGATGCCATCCCGGCATTTACCTGGTGTGACAGCAAAAACCCTAGAAAATCCTCAGTCAAGATGGTCGGTCGCTGGGACCGAACCCACGACCTCCCGAATGCTACGCTCACGCTCAACCATTGAGCTACAGGACCATTTTCTTTATTTCAGTTACCGTTCCGTCATTCATCTGATAAATTTTCAGAGTACTTAGTCATGTGCTGTAGTTCTAGATTTGAACTCAGGACTTCGTGATTATGAGGCAGACAATGTGGTAGTATGTTGGATGATATAGTATTAATGTGGTAAATAACTATTCTTAAAGGCAATAGATTGATGTCGTAGGATTTTTGTGTTCCCTTTTCACTATTATTGTCGTGCGAGATAGCTCACACTTTAATTAACAACATTAAGTTGTGAATAGATGCCAGGGCTGCTAATTTTTTCATTCCTTTCGAACGGGTAAAATGTATAACGTAACAGCCCTAAATATAAAGTTTCAAGGTATAAATAATGTGTGAATTAAATAATAAGCATAGAAATAATAAAATATATTGTATTGCTTGTATTACCAGAGTCTAAAGAAGGCATTTATGTTCTTTACAGGCATAAGTTGGATGTTGTGTCATGTGGGAAGAATACAGTTCGTGTGCAGAAGGCAGTTTGCTCTGGCTTTTTCCGTAATGCAGCTAAGAAGGATCCCCAGGAAGGCTATCGTACCTTAGTGGACAGCCAAGTCGTTTATATTCATCCATCGAGTGCTCTGTTTAACCGTCAGCCTGAATGGTATGTAAAAATATTGATGTATTATTTCGAGTGGTGTTATGAAAATAAATTGGCATGATATTATTGGCTTTCATTATCTGCAAGCTGTGCAATTTGCAAGTATTGTATTCAGTATTTCTGTATTGGATCCGAAACGGTAACGTCGTTAATAATATGTCATTACAATCTTAGAAAATCGAAAGTAATCGTTATAAAGATGTACCATCACGTAAGTGCATATTTGTCTAAAATTACAGACGCATTTATTTACATAAAGAATTGTCCCAAACATGGGAAATGAAAGTTAAAGTTTAATTTTATCTTAAGGAGAGATCTGTGCTGAATAATTATTAAAAGAGAAATAATATTAGTCAGAAGACAATACTAATGTACTAAGTACAGTTTCTAATTATTTTTTGTATTATTTTTATCCGTTCTGTTCCTTTTTTATCGTACTTTAATTTGTACCTTACCTTTCCCCATGGTACATTCTTTTCTTTTGTTCGCCTCGTGGGGGCGTCAGTTCCTTCTATGCTTTTGTCATCTTTGCCTTTCTTCTTTCCGATTTTTTTTTCACTATTTCTTGATATCTTCTGTTTTCAGTAGGCCAAAACTGTCCGTTCCTCTATTTAATATTGATTGTTAACTCTAGGTTTAATCTCTCTTTTTCGTTCAGAAAGCTTTTCCCACAGTCTTCTACGTTCTCCTACCGTTTTCAGTGTTTCCTTCTTATTTTCCTACTTGTGTGATCGTTCTTCATAATTTTATGTGTTGATATTAACTTCAACAGAGATATTTGTCTCCAATTAAACAGAAGGGATAATTCGAAAATAATACAACATTTTAAAGTAAGTAAAGAGAGGAAATATAAAGTTAACAACTACACATGTTTGAAAAACAGCATCCCGTTGTCCTGAAGATGAAAAGATGTGCAACATCATACAGGCTG
Source organism: Lepisma saccharinum (assembly GCA_022664845.1). NCBI lineage: Eukaryota > Metazoa > Arthropoda > Insecta > Zygentoma > Lepismatidae > Lepisma > Lepisma saccharinum. Next base: position 51,861 of record JAGDQP010001927.1, read on the forward strand.
GGATTCCAGAAGATCCGCCATTCGGGGCCTGGATGCCACCCCATTTTGTAACGAACCTCACTTTCAGATATGTCGGTTTGAACTGGACTGTGTTCCTGTATCCACAAGTCATTAAGTGTGGAGGAAGTCTGCTTTTTGGTTGTCGTTATGTGAATAATCTCATTAACTTTCCTATTCACGTTACATAGTTTTATTCCCTAGCCCCTTGTTCGTGTGAATGTCGCGGATTAGGATCAAGTTGAATCCTGCTTAAGCCGAACAGTATGATTAAAGTTTTCCCTCAGTCCCACCAGGTTAAAGGCAGGTCCCTAGAATAGAGGTAGTTTCTACCTTTCCACGTTCCTTTCCTCAGAAATTGTGGTCACCAGGAAGCGTCGTCCCTTAGAGTTAAGACGAACTTACGCCAGTGAAACTCAGAAATGTATGGTAAGTACACTCACTTGTCATTTAGCTATACACTGAGTGATCACTGAATTAGGAACTTAATGTTCCAGGGATTTCTCAACCTTTTCTGCGAGCAGGCCAAATTGGCTAACATAAGCAGGAAGAGGGCTAAGGCCGCACTATAATAAAGGATGAGTCAAGAGTAATGGACTAATTTTCATATACTAGGTATTTTACACGTTTTATTGGTAACTACAAGTTTAACACAAAGTAGTGACTATATGTCTATAATCAAGGATCAAATTACTTTTTGTGATTTTAATTATTTTCTGAAAGATCTAATATAGGATATAATAACCGTAATTTTGGATTTGTTTCGGAGCCAGTCAAAATCGCTACGCGGGCTGTAGGTTGGAGACCTCTGATCTGAAAAATCCCTAAATATGACTTATAAAATGACCTCAAGAAAGGAAAAATATGTTTAAAAATACCTATAAAATGGTTTTCAATTTGCGATAAAGTAAAGAAATTATTACCATGGTGCCTATTGAAAAACAAAGTGACTGTAAAAAGCCAAACCGTGAAAGGATTACAGACAAAAGAGTCGGTTACTTTCTTTTCCGACTCAAATTTTTGCAGAAATACTGAGTCAAGTCTAATGTTGACGTCTTCCGTGAGGAACTGTATTAAATTCAAACATAAAAGTACATTTGCAGATCGTAAAATATGCAAGTAATCTCTGATCATTAGAGATCCGGATTCAATTCTCGATCATTTAAGTGACCAATATTTCTGTATATTTTTCATTTTTCAACATAGTACGCAGTCCACTCAGTAGCTAAAGGAAAAAAAAAACACACACACACACACAATAAGCTTAAAAACATTGAAAAACACAAAATAATCACATTTTTTCGCTTCACTTTGGTGTTAAATTGAGTCGTCATCGTTCTCCAACGCTCAGAAAGTACGTTCCATTCATTTTTTGAGCCCTGATGATCAGCTACGTAATAAATATATGATAGATCTTTTTTGGCTGTTAGTATATCAGCCATTTGACGTGGCATTGATCCAACAAGATATCGGGAGGTAGAGGCAGGGGTGTAGGGTGGCCAGGGCGCCGCATAGGGACTTTTTTACACGTCAGGGAGCCTAGTCTCTTTGTGCTACTTTTTTTAAAAATAATTCATAATCTTTAGGCATCTCAGGCCGGGATAGGGTGGGGGAGAGGATGTTAGAAGGTCTAGTTTGTAGGCATTTGCCTGATGTGACTGAGGAAAGAAACTTGAAAATAACCTCAGTCAGGATAAACGGCCAATGGGATCGTTCCTAGAACCTTCTGATTGCTAAGCGAACGCTCAACCAACTGAGCTACGCCGCTTGTTTTTTTATGTTATTTCTTTTTTTTTTTTTCATAAAGTATTTATAAAGAATGTTTCTATTTCTGTGACGGACTAAATCTGGACGTCTAGTGTGGTTGTCCTTGTGCAGTTATGAGCCACAACAATATAAGACTACGCTCACGATTACGGTTGATTATTCTTGTAGTAGGAGTGGCATTCATACTATCATTGCTATGGTACAAACATACATGTACATTAATATACACAGTACTTGCTATAGTCGAAGGTTGAGTCCACATTAGGCCCAATTGCTATGCGTGTACATGTTGACAAGAATTGTCACAGAACGACGAAATGGGTCGTTTCTTTCCTACTCCGAATTTTGAAAACAGAAAAGAGTAGTCGGGTAAATACTTACTGCAGAAATTTACTATATTTGATGGCACAATGCACTACGATTGGTTTATACACACACAAAAGAAATAAAAAACATCTAAAAGAGCCGAAATGATTTGTGTGTGTTGTCTTAGTCAATTTTCTTAGTGTTATTTATATTTAACCAGCTTTTAAATATGTACTAACACAACATGAAATATTTCCGAAAACCTTTTCGCTATTTTCGAAACAGTCCATTTTCTGAAAAATTATTGAAAAACCTCTTTTTTTTAAATATTTTCTTTCATATTGGTTAGAATTTTAATGCCAGCAAATCATGTTGTAAATATTTCCATCAATGATATATATATATGATATATATATGATATATATATATATATAT